>MU823754.1:0-22503 GCA_027921425.1 Lentinula novae-zelandiae | reverse complement strand
TGAAAGGGTATGTGTAGCGAGAAAGAACAATAAGGAAGAGATTACAATAAAGGTAGATCTTCGGAATGCCGAGCGGCGAACTGGGGGCCCAAGGCATGGGCTTGACACTTCTACTCGACTTGGCATCAATAAGTTCGTATACACCAGCTCGTCAGGTGTTGTGTTCGATGGCTCCGATCTCGAGAACATCGATGAAAGCCATCCATATGCGTGGAAACCGCTTGATGTCTACATGGAGACCAAAGTTCAAGCAGAGAAGATTGTTCTTGCAGCGAACGGGAAGGACGGTCTCTCAACAGTAGTATTGAGACCTTCTGGGATTTTCGGGAAAGTCTCTCGATATTCTTCCATTACATTCTGTTTATTCATTCATTCTTTACACAGCCCGGGGGATCGACAACTTATTGCGGGTCTATATGCTACTTATATGACCGGTCGCACCAACATTCAAATAGGAAACAACAGAAATCTTACGGATTGGACAGCTGTAGCAAACGTTGCCGATGCACACGTTCTTGCTGCCGACCGCCTCAGCACACCTATATCTCCCGATGCACCAGTTGCTAGTGAGATTTTCTTCATTACCAACGACGAACCTTGGTATTTCTGGGACTTTACAAATGGTATATGGAGTCGGTTGGATGCATGGTTTCCAGGGAAACGTCAGAAGAGAACAGTTAGAGTTATACCTCGATGGCTTGGGATGTGTCTAGGTGTGATTTTCGAGTTTGAAGCTTGGATCCCAGGACGAAAACCCTCAATGACTCGCTTCACTATCACGTTCAGCTGTGCTACCCGATGGCATAACATTAGCAAGGCAAAGAAGGTGCTTGGCTATACCCCTTGGGTATCTGTGGAAGATGAGATAGATGAATTGGTCAAGGTAAATTGACAATACTTTCATTCTGAATATTATTCTTGACTTAGTGGTGGATGAGCTTAGATGAGTCCGAGAGGATGTAATTGGGAGGATAGTGGTCTGTTAAACATAGTCCATGTTCAGGAATACTCAAAAATAATGTCATGGAATGGTGAAAGCGCTCCAGAGCAATTCTACTTGAGTGATCAATATAGAAAAATGATCAACAAGGAAATATCACAAATAAATACTGTACAGTTCATGAAGACTGGATCTAGGATTATTTATTTCAAACAGATTCTTTTGGTTGATTATATATCCTTGTATTTTCAACAATGTCCCCAGGAGATTCGGCCTCTGGGGTCGAAACAGTTTCTGCAGCAGCAGAAAGATGTACACGTGTTGCAAAGTGAATGGACTGAGACAAGGACAGGTCAACTTCATTTGACCTGTCCTTGGTATTCTCTAAAGCCACCAAAAGGATGATAAGCACTGGATATAGTCCCTGGGACAATAAGCAAATTCCCATAAATTTAGTGATTATTATAGCTCACTGAGAGAAATGGGAGAGCTGATGCTATGAAAACTTGGAAAGATAACTTGGAGCTATCAGCAAAGCCAGTTAAAAATGTTGCAGCAATCTGAATGCATAATCATGAATGAAGCAGGTTATAGTGGAAGAGTTCAAGAACAAGGTTTGAAAAGGACTGACCCAGAAGCTGATGTAGATAGAACCTGATTCAACCAACAATGAAAGTATTTTTTGAACCATTGTTATCCTACTAGCACCACTACTGCTTGTGCTCAAATTGTGAATAATGTCTTGACGATGCTTCCTATTAGACTTATAAGTATCAACCATTCAATCAATACACTCGAACTCACAATGCCTTGTAACCAATTAAGCAAGTGGCAACTATATTTGTAACCAGCAATGGCAAAGTCAACACCAAGAATTCTTTTGTTCCTGCACCAACAGCTTGATAATTTTTCAATACGTTGACGGCCCCGCTTGCGGCATCGAAAACATTGCAAACTAATATTGAGAATAGGGTAAGTAATGAATAGAGATGAGGATTAAGCCATTTTACCTCCACAAGCAAGTAAGCAAAATCCTAGAAGGAGTTTTATATGCCAATTGCGGGGAAACAATATCCATGCACGCCAGACAACGATACCATCATTAATCAAAAACTTGAACAGATGTGAGAAAAGAGGTGAAAGTGCAAACAAATACTACTTACATTGAGTCTTTCAAGGAAATTACCTGAAATTTTGATGTTCCCCAGTATTTTTGTGGTCTTTTGGATATCTGGAGGATTGAAGGATCCTAGTGGAATTTGGACAAGAATGTATTCTAGGTCAAGAATGACAAGAGATGTAGAATTTATGAACATGAAAATGATGACAGTCAAAAGCACCAGTCGGGCTTTTTTAGTGGCATCACCGCCACGGCGAGTCCTGGTCAGTGTCAGTTGCTATCAGTAGACTGAAATAAATCATGACAATGTATGAAGGCTGACAAAAGGAAATAAATTGCAATAAAAGAGAACGTCGCATATATCCCATAGAGACAGAAACCAACAGCAGTCTCAGCAATCCACTCTTGTAGAGCATATATGTCTGCATCCGAGAGAGGACCTGACTGCTGCTGTGAAGCCATGGAGGTAATGTTGGGAAGGTCGGAACAGAACAATAGAAGAAGACTCTATATATACTGGTGGGAATCAAATTCACCCAAGTATTTAATGAGCTGTGGTTTGAACCGAGCAAGTACTTACAATAGACTTGACACTCACTTTGTATTGGTGGCGTATGATTCAACGAATAGTGCGGAAATTAAGTGGGCACGGACACAGTAGCACCTTTGAGTAATCAAATGATTTTCTTTGGGCTACATACAGCCAATAATACCATTGTCCATAGATCCTCCAGTCAACTTATATAACAGTAATGGAACTCTGTTTTTTAGAAAAGAAGAAATTCATGATAATTAAATTTCGAGATAACAAAATTGCTTAGTAGTGTCACTATTGAAACAAGCTGTGGTATCCATTAATAGGTGAGACCAATGCAGAAAAAAATCACACCCACCGCCACAACACCACCTAATTAACACCTAATTGCATTCTATTACTCCAGCCACAAGTACTAGTAGTGGCAGAACTGTGTTACAACCATGATTTTGTGATATGGGAGAGGCACCAGATCAACTATCTAGTATCTCCTCATATTGAGCCACTTTGGTCAGCATCAGCTTGTAAAGAAAACCAAGAATATTACCTGGAAAAATGACATTCACAGTATTTAACCCTGATACTTATGGAAGGATTCAAGGTTTAGTAGTGTTACATCTTGTAATATGCCAGTACATGGAGGAGGACACTAAGGAAGGAGAAGATGGGTAAGTTGGTAAGTGTTGACAGATGAAAGTAGAGGGACAAGAGAACTTAAGTTGGGCTGAGCTGAATTTGTGGCCACTTTCAACGAGACACCAATCAAACAGCTTGTAGTGGAGAGGTTCACTAATATTGATCAACTGCTTTAGAAACAAAGAAGGCATTGGAACATCTGGGTGAAGGGAGGGCAGCCAGTGTCTTGGTCATTGAGAACGAACTCAACTATTTCTCTCTGACAATGATCAGTATGCAACTAGAGTATGGCAAGGAGGGAAACCCGGCATTGCCTGACTTGAAGGGGAATGCTTATCCGCAATGGCCTTCCATTTATAGGGACATGAAGATAACGAGAGGGCGGCAGCCAAATGAGACTATGCTGCCGATACTTCAAGGATCATATTATCAATCCTGAGTTCCTCCGAGTCGTCGCCCAAATCTTGAACCCATGTCCTGACTCCTCTTCATTGGGGCCTTACCTACAGTACAGTTCTTATTCCTTGTGTCTTCATTCACCACCTGCTTTCTCTTGTCGCGTCGCTGTGTATCGAGACTTTATGAATATTTGACGATCTGTGGCAAAAGGTGAGTCCGAAGCCGATCTAACAGTTCATTAGAGACCAAGTTACTAGTTAGGGTAAAATTCTGTAAGATTATCCTTGAATCGACGTTGTTATACCCCGAACATGACGGGAAAGGGGTGATATCTTGTTACATATGCATATGGAGGAACATTTGAGGGGTATGCCAAGATATGTCCCCCAAAGTGTGGGGAATTGCGCGGACTAGGACTTGCACTGAAATAAAAATTACTAAACCCACTGGTCACAGCCAGCACAATTTTCACTGCGAAATTCAATGCAAGCTAAACAGAATTCCTCTTGCATGTGTCCTATGTTTCGCGCTGGGGGCTTGGTGCATAAGTCTGGGTTTGCATTGAACGAATGAGACGAATCAAGCAAGAAACATCGAAAGAATTGAAAAAAAAAAACCAGGAAAGGATTTTGATTCCCACATACATCGCAAGATTTGGTGAATCAATTGACACAAATTGTTTCACTCGGCGTGCAACCAGAACCTTGGTACGTGGTTCATCAAAGAAATCCAAGAGCTTTCTCGAGATTCTATTATAGTATTTGTTTCGGTAAGAATGCGCAATTACTGCGTCGTTTATATTCAAAGACGGATCTGGTGGTTGATTTTCATCGAACTTGGCAAACCTTCGAATATGAGTGGTGGCATCCTAGAGGACGAAATTGGATTGGTACCATGTACTAAATCATTACAACGGTCGGAGTATTTGGATGCGGCAGAGAACTCACAGTCAATGGTCGATACACTATGTTTATTGTATTGATTTTGAGCTGAAGCAAGTCCAAGACGACATAAGCATATGTGGGGACGCAGACTCGAGTTGGTCACAGTAATTGTAGATGCTAATTAGCATGAAGGACCAGCTGAGAAAAGTAAATGGATGAGGAAGACACAAAAGCGACATTGAAAGATGAACATCGCTGAGTGGTCTATACCGGAGCATCGTTGAAATCATTGGGAGACGACCGATGAGACCGGCGATGGTAGTCGAGGAAGTTACAGGCGCTAACGCCGTCTTGTGCGCTTGCACAAGCGCTCAAGCAACTTAGCGGCAGGCCAGCGAAGATAATCCGTGGATGAATCAGCAACTCTGTGAGTCTCCCCGACAAGCCAACTAACACCCTCCAACAACTTGTCCCAGCTATTTTCGCTTATTCATGCTCCCGGGTGGCCGTAAGCGTTAGTCGACGAGTGAAGGGACCACGGTGAGGGAAATCAAGGAAGATGAAGAAGAAAATGATCCGTCAGCTTCCGTCAGACTTTCTCTCCAAAGCCTCTGACAGTGAAACCGACTTCCAGATCTCTAATTTTTTCTTGAAGGAGCGCAACGATGTACTGTATATCGACTGCAATTATCCCAAATTGAGCTCAAATAGAAGATATCAGATAGAAAATATGGGAGCAAGAAACAAGTGCTTCTTTTCCACTAACTCTGAACGCGTTCATCATCCGAGCTTGAGTTGGGACTGTGCAACATCCGGTCATGCCTGTTGTATGTCGCTGCCGGGTCGTTGCCATCATACTACAGGATATGTCACCTCCCGATTTTTCCGTGCTTGAAGTAGTTGATTCTGTCATCAAACTTATGGCTCACATATTCAGATGCTTCTACTCCTCGAAGTACTTTACATGGGTTTACATGGGATTTGAGCACGTTTGATCCTTTCCGTGTGGATTCAACATTTTGAAGAACAAGAGAAACATCATACGGTAAGTGTCGGTTCCAGCTGATTACATGACTTGCGTCGGGCTCGGATTCTATGCCAACTTCCTTCAACCACGGCCGTACGTATTATGCTCCTATCACGGACGGACTTCAAGATCTTCCCTCCCCTATAATTCATTCATGCTGGATCACGACGGGTACCAACCTGGTACCCGTTACTACTGCCAGTTCCTTGTTCAACTTACGCATACGCATTTATCGTAACCAGCTGATTTCCTTCTTCCGTCCTTTCTTTCTGGATACCTATGAAATCCAGTTCTACTGTCTCAGTGGTCGAGTGCACGTCAACCGCCGGCTGTCACTGAGAGCTATAAAAGACTAGAGTTTCGATCTGCAAAGCTTCACACTAACTTGTTTTCACTGACTTGTTCGCGTCTTTCCTTCGTTTAATCCTTTTGGAACCGAGAGTAACTTTGCCCTTACTCTCCTCGCTAACTCACCCAGTCGACCATTCTTCATTATTTGTCCCTCTCCTTCGCTCGTTTTACTCCCCTCGCTCATCTCCCCCATCATCCATCGACAATATGTTCATCAAACCTCTCCTCTTCACTGCTCTCACCTTCACTGCTCTCTCTGAAGCGATACCCTTACTCCCCAGGACCACTTACACCGGTGACGGTGAGTACAGACTTATGCTCTCTTCTCAATTGAATAATAACTTTTGATGAATTCATCTTAGTTACCTACTACACTCCTGGACTCGGAGCTTGTACGTGCTCTCCTCACAGTCCATCATCCATTCACACTTACACTGAGAAATTGCTTTGCAGGCGGCATAGTCAACACTTCAGCTCAATTGGTCGCAGCTATCGGACACATAGCCTTCGATTCTTACCCGTAAGATGTTTTTCGTCAAGAACGCTATCTACATCCTGAAACTTATTCTCACTTCCACAGAGGCGCAACCGCTAACCCTAACACGTAGGAAAATTTTAAGTGTGCATTGTCCTGCTGATTTCTCATTATCGATTTGGTTGGTAGTAACCCTATCTGCGGGAAGAAAGTCACTGCCTCTTGTACGTCCTTGCATTATCGTCTATACCTTGAACTATCCCTCTCACACGTTGCTCACCTGTACTCACAGATGGTGGACACAGTGTCACAGTTGAAATCGTAGATCGTTGCGTTGGATGCGCGGGTGAATATGATCTGGACCTCAGCTCGACCGCTTTCAGCGAATTGGCACCCTTATCAGTCGGCCGTCTGACAGGGGTCACTTGGGAATACGTCGCTTGAGCCCTTTCTTAGTATGCTGATACATGGAATAAATCTTAGAGGAACGCCACTGCTTTTTATGTAAAATAGTAATAGAATATACACTTGCGGCCGGGCTTGCCGTGACTCATTTTTGTATTCACGTGTAAATCACGCGATGTGAGCCACTGCACACGGTAGTTTGACCCTAACTTAAATTTGGAATTTACCTTTTCCTTTCTACGACGATCATGGTTAGACGCTCTCTGCGAATTCAGGAAAATGAACTTGCGCCAGCTCAGTCGCACGACGTTGGTGAAGTCGCTGTACCCCGCAAACGTGTCACCAGAGACGAAGAAGACAGCGAAGATTATGCTGAAGACTTCGACGGTGGAGAAGTGGCTCTTATAAGAAAACAAAGGAAGAGATCGAAGAAAGCAGCTAATTCAAAGTCTAACGTGGAATCTTCTAATAAAGATGAGCGTCGTCCTGCTGCAAGAACCAAGAAGCAGAACATGCCGGCGCAATTCAAGAAGGTTCGAGGGAAATTAGGCCTGCTGGAGAGAGTGACAAAGGACGTCCCAATGGATGTGATTATTGAGGTACATAAGATCTTCTGCGCTGTCGCTTGTGCCACTCTGATTCTGTCACATGTGTTCCAGATATTCGGACATCTTGATCCAGGCGATCTTCTGCATCTTGCACGTACATCCAGAGATCTTCGTGATATCTTGATGAGTAAATCCTCAGAGGGCATCTGGCGCGCTGCACGCAGAAACGTGGAAGGTCTGCCGCCTCTCCCGAGCGATCTGAATGAGCCCCAATACGCACATCTTCTATTTGAGCCTTATTGCCATGTAAGTGTTTATACTCCTACGAATCTAATCAAACTCAGAATTCTCCAAAGATATGTAGGTATCCAGGACGCTGTGACAATGTACTGTGGAATTTTCGCATGAGGGCGTGCAAGAAGTGCGTTCTGGCCACGTATGTTACCTGTATTCTCCCCTTCAATTTGCGTTCTACGAACTCTATAGCTTTCCTTCACCTCAGGACCCTGATTATACGAAAGGTCAACCTCGCGGGTGGATATTGGGGGGCTTCCTTCCAATAGAGATAATCTCTCTCAAGAAAGGTTGTCAGCTCTCCTATGCGTGATGCTAGTATTGACCTGTTTTCAGGTCATCATTATGGGCACTTTGGCAACCGTGAAATCATGGAACGATTCAAAACTGAATATGAAGCACTCCAGACCGAGGAAGATCGCAAAGCATGGATTGTCCGCAAGGAGTGTGAGCGTAAAATGGTGCGGGAGGTGCGAAATTCATCGTTCTACATCACAACAATACAACTCAGATCATCTTTCAGCATGGTCGCCTTTGTGAACAGTGGCTCAAAGGGAGATTAGGCAACCGTGCAGATGAACTAAGCGCTATCCGCAGTGAAAGAAAGGAATCGTAAGTCGATTGATTTCTAAGCGTGGGGTTTTACATAAATGACGTACACCAGGATCCTCATTCGGCTCGGCGAAATCGGCTGGCGCGAAGAAGCCGAGAAAATCTTGAGTGGGCCTTCTTCCCGAGATAATTTCAGCAAACACAAGCTGGTCAAGCAATCGAAGAAACTTACTGCTCATGGTACGGAAAATGTGAATTCATCTTGTCAAATCTTTGTAATGAATGTTCACTGTAGGCTGGAATAGCATAAAACATGAACTGGTAAAATTACTGTCGGGACACAAGAGAGAACGCACTGCAAAAGAGCGAAGCCGTCTGTTATCCGGGTCTTCTCGTTTTGATCGCCTTCATAAAGTATTCAGCGAACTTCGCTTGGAATCGGATCTCCGTGAACCTTTTCCGAGCTTGGGCGATGTCCTCGCATATGATGCTTTTGAAGGTGTGATCCAGGACATGTTTCAAGACGAAAATGGACTGTCCGAAATTTTGCTTCGCTCAAAACTCTTGATACTTTTGCCGAAAATGATTGAGGAATGGAGACCCGCCAAAATACAGGAACTTGTGGATATTATGCAGATATCTCGTCCGGCAGCTACAGCCGATGACCTATATCTTGCCACAACGATGTTCGAATGTACAGGTTGCTATTCACCTACTACATTGTACTATCCTCAAATGTTCCACCACGAGTGCTGCATCAATAAGGAGAGTCTCGCGGATCTACCACTTTACTATGAACGCCCATGGTCGTCCAGACGAATCGTTTTCAGCGACGCCCGTTCGAAAATGGCGAAAACAATCGTCAAGGCATGTTCCCTTGATCCCACCATTACGAAATTTCCAGACATGTTCAGTGTTAACGCGCTTTTTGAATGCCTGAGTTGCCAATGGAACCCTCAAGGTGCCTCAAAAGGTAGCCGGCTTTTCATGCGATGGCCACTTCCGGTATGCAATATTAAATTGACCATAGTGGTTTGCTGAAGCTTTCGTATCTCAGCTGGCTCATGATATAGGCCATTGTTTCACTATCACCAGCACGGCATTCGATGAAAAAATCCTCGCCTGCGAATCGCCTATTAGGAGCCCCGCATTCCTGCCTATATGTTGTGCGTACTGTCACAAGACTCACGCACGCAAAGCTATTGTGGATCATTTGAAAAACCAGTACATGCCAATCTATCTTCCTGGTTTGTCTGCTCACGATATTAATCTTTTGTCCTAGGCACAGCAATGTCATCAATACCAACGAACTTGAGAATGATCCAGAACTTCGAGCAATTCGACAGCATTGGTATTGGAGTCCTCGTATAGAAATGGGGAATATTGGCATGCCTTTCCGGTACAAGGAAAGCAGTACATGAATCGGGTTCTTGTTTTATTGAGTCTATGATCTTATTTTCTTTAACTGTAAATTACAACAAATATATGCTATATTGTATACAGTCTCGCGAGGAATATCCACTATACACATACAAAACATGTACTATATAGACGTTTCCACAAATTTAGAGGTAAAATTCCACTTTGACACCCCTCCGTGGACCCGAACTACAGCGCATCCACAGCGACAATCCTGAATTCTGTTCCGCCTCCGGGATCTTTCGTCTCCTTCATGATTTCGCAATGCAGGATATGGTCACCTGGTGTGGCGTCTTCAGTGATGACGTGCGAACTGAACGAGAAAAAAGAAAAACAAATCGTGAACAACGACCTGGCTATACAGAGGAGAAAAGAACGCACTTTGCTACATGACTGTTCGGCAACGTATGGCCAACGGACGGACATGCAAACGATCAAAATATATCGAGCAAGAAAGGCATATTCACTGACATGTCTTTGTATTCCCAGTATGCATCGAGTCTTTTTCCCTTGTTCCTGTTATCATCGACCCAACACCACGCGCTGCCTAGACCATAACTTCCGCTCCTCAAATACGTCACCCTGATCCGTCCTAACGCACTAGTCTGAACTTTGAACGCTACTTTGACACCCGGCTTTCGTCCAGTCAACCACACCTTGCCGGGATTCTGTGGATGGTTCCACATCGCGAACGCATCGGGACCCTCGGTTGACAGCGGCGGAGCCAGGGGCTCCAGTTGATGTGCGTAGGGCGAAGAGAGTTGGCCAGTGCCTGTAAGAGTTGTAGTTGTACGACAAAACGGTATAGCGGGCTGAAGAACGGTGGAGTGGTCGAACTTTTGGAATAAGGATAGACGGGGAATGTACTCGGAAACAGCCTCGCCCTCGTTAGGATTAGGAAGGCTTAGCGTCAATCCTTCAAGACGATCATCATCGTAAGGAGCCCAATCCCTGCCTCCGACGACATCTGACGTCTTACCATTCGAACCAATTTGTTGCGATTGTTCTTCTCGCCAGCCTTCGCATGCGACGCGAGAAGTGAATGACTTGAGAAGATCGCCAATCATTCGATGGCCGTGGAAACTGATGTGACGAAGGTCGACGCCGTTTGCATCGACATTGAACCAGTATTCCTCAAGAGAGTTATCGGAAGAGTTCAGTTGAGTGGAACGTAAGATGTGTGGAAGAATGACGTTACGAAGACTGTAACAGGAAGATGGTGAGCTTCGACTGTACGGAGGTGGAAGTCATTTGAATGTACCTGATGATGGGGGTATCGTAGTACTGAGCTACGGCAGTATGAAGGTCGCCTCCCATCGTAATTGTTGGGAACATAAGGGCCAGAACCTACGAAAAGAAAGTGAGAAGTGCGAGTAGAAGAACAAAGAGACCATACCTGAACGTTTATGATGGCAGGGTGATTAGGAAGAGCGAAAATTGCTCGTATGAGATTCTCGTAGCCTTTGGCCAAATACTCCAATCGCTGGTCGTTAATCGCCAACTCAATGATGACCAAGTCCACGTCTTCCGGAATGTGTTCTCGGAAACACGTCTCCATATATTGGCTGATTGTCGCTCCCACTGAGCCGTTAATGAGTTCGACTTCAATGTTGGCAGCGTCAGCGGAGGTTGATTTGGCAAAAGTCTCGCGTATGTATTCAGCATAGAGGTAGGACCAGTTGAGACGGTGGTCTCGTAATCCGTGGCCTTTAGAGACGGAGCCGCCGATGATACCGATTTTAATTTTCTTTCCAGATTGTAGTTTTCGAATCACGCGTTTGAGACGTGTATTGGGGCCTTCGTAGGCGCGTGAACGAGCAAGATTGAAGGAGCTGGGTGAACGGAAGTGAGCAACTCAGATTTTCTCGAAAAGGGTAAGTAAAACTCGCCCATATCTTTTGCAAACCTCGTCAGTGGACATACAATAATTGCAGTATGCAGGCTCGGGATTCTCCGCTATTTCGACAAGCTTCGGTGTCGCTACTTCCGTTGGCCTTACTGTCGGTCTCGCTGTGATAGTTACAGTTGTGATAGTGGTTGAGGACAACTTCGCCACAGCTTGCTGATTATCATTGGATGAGCAAAAGTGTAGAGGGGAACCAAACGAAAAAGTCGAGTTTCCTTCAGCGTCGGAGTAGATAAAGACAAAGAATGTGAGGTAGAGGATGGACGAGAGCAGTACAACGCCAACGATTAAAAAATATAGTGCAGGGCGGGAGGTGGGTAAGCGACTCATACTGTAAGATCCCTTGTTAGACTGGTCGGGAAGGAGGCGCGAGGTTCCGGGAACTCAAACCATAAACAGTTGGTTGTTTATTTACCATCCTTGAGACAAGACAGAATCCCCTGATTGACGTCGGAAAAAAGACAGGGGCGTAAGGAAATAATTTGGAAGTTGATAATTAAATTGTTATCGTTATCATTTCTCACGATTTACAAAGATTGAAGCTTCTCCTCGTAGCTTCTTCTTTTAAATGGTGTGTAGAGAACCGACAAATAATCATCTGGGCGCACTTCCAGGTGCATCCTTGTGCATTCTATGTTCCCAAAACAACGAAACAAAATGAATCCGCATCGCGAACAACCGAATGTCTTCGATCAGGGCTTATAGCTAACTTCCAGACTTTTCGTAAAGCACGAACTGATTACACGCAAGATTTGACGGAAAGGCTAGCCGTTTATTCAATGTGATGCTTACCTGTACCAGATGGAAGACTCGGTATCGGCAACTTGAAGTTGAACGACTCACATGCGAAGACACTGCATGCCAGTGTGAACCTGGTTTGAAAAGAACCTTGAACGCAGCCCTACGCAGCCAGAAGTTCAAGGCATAGTACAATAGGTTTGGATTCCCCTCAGACTAACGTCGACATTCTTCATCTATAATGACGTTCCTAATCCGTCCACAAGTCGCAAAGTCGGTGAAAATTTTGTAGATATACAGTATACATATGAGCTGCTACGTTAGCAAGTTTGACACAGTACGACTTGACTACCTGTTATTCAAAACGAAACCTGCAGTTCCGAGAAGATCGAAACCGTAAAAATTCAAAGAATTTACTTGGCAAAAGTCATACAATAACTTATCACACGGCGTCGAGTACACCGAAACTTAAGACAAGGCCAGGTTGACACTGACAGATGAAAGATCCCGCTACATACATACATAGTTTTCAACGTATACTTACTTCGGTTTACAGAGCATCCACCGCCGCAATTCTAAATTCCGTGGCTCCCCCAGGATCTTTCGTCTCTTCTAGGATTTCGCAGTAAAGGATGTGTTCGCCAGGTGTGGCATTCTCTATAACAACATGCGTGCTATGTGAGATGAAAAGAAGAAGGGAAGGGGATGACGAAAAGGAAGGCAAATATCAGAATGGTTCATGTAGACATCATTCGGAAGCGAAAGTGACATACTTCGCAACATGGCTATTGAGGGAAATGGTAGAATGGAGAGAATTTAGTATCACGGCAAGACCAGGAAGATATATCAAAGTTTCACTCACGCATTCGTGTAAATCCAATATCCATCCAACCTCTGACCCTTCTCTCTATCATCATCAAGCCAACACAGCGCACTCCCCAGTCCCCAGCTTCCGCTTCTCAAATAAGTTACCCTCACCCGCCCCAGTGTACTCGTCTGGATTTTGAACGCTGCCCTGACACCTGGCTTCCGCCCAGTCAACCACACCTTCCCAGGGTTCGACTGATGACTCCACAATTTGAATGCATCAGGACCTTCACTCGAGAACGGCGGGGGCAGAGTCTCTAGGAGGTGGGCGTAAGTCGAAAATGCCGCCATACCAACGAGCGTATTTGTTGTTCGGCAGAAAGGAGTAGCGGGTTGAAGAACGGTGGTGTGGTCGTACTTTCCAAAGAGTAATTGACGAGGTATGTATTCGGATACGTCTTCACCGTCGTTTGGATTGGGAAGGCTTGAGAGAAGTCCTTTGGTGTGATCACTGTCGTATGGATCCCAATCCCAGCCTCCGACTACGTTGGAGTCCTCGCTATATGTACCAGTGAGGTGGTCTTCGCGCCAGCCTTCGCATGCAACTCGGGAGGTAAAGGAAGCAAGAAGGTCAGCCAACATACGGTGACCATTTTTGCCAACGTGACGAAGGTCAAGGCCGCCAACTATATCATGCCCGAACCAATAATGTTCAAGAGAATCATCAGAGTGGTTGAGCTGGGTAGAACGTAAGATATGTGGAAGAAGAACATTACGGATGCTGAAATCAGGAGTAAGCTCGAAACACGAGCTAAATATATTTTCATTGCAGCATACCTGATGATGGGAGTGTCGTAGTACTCGGCTACGGCAGTGTGAAGATCTCCCCCCATCGTTATAGTTTGGAACATAAGTGCCATGACCTACGAAACTGAAGTGAGAACAACCGGAGGGAAAAACAAGTTCTACCCACTTGAACACTGATCACCGCAGGCCTTTGAGGTAACGCGAATATTGACCGGATGAGGTTTTCATATCCCTTCGCTAAATACTCCAACCGCTGATCATTGATAGCGAGCTCAATGATCACTAAATCAACGTCCTCCGGAATATGCTCTCGGTAACAAGTCTCCATATATTGGGTGATTGTCCCGGAAACCGATCCGTTGATAAGTTCAACTTCGACATTGGAAGCGTTAGCAGAAGTGGCTTGAGCGAACGTCTCGCGGACATATTCAGCGTAGATGTAGGACCAGTTATCACGACGATCTTTCAGCCCATGGCCTTTTGACACGGAACCACCGACGATACCAATTTTGATCTTTTGCCCAGAACGTAACTTTCGAATAACGCGTTTGAGACGAGCATTAGAACCTTCGTAGGCGCGAGAACGGGCGAGATTAAAGGAGCTGAAACGAGAGAATTAGGTGATCCAACCGTGCCGTGAATAAGACTCACCCGTATCGTTTGCAAAGCTCGTCAGTGGAGGTGCAGTAATTACAATACGCAGGCTCAGGCTCGTATGGTTTCGGTGTCGGTGTAGCTGTTACAGTCATCGTTGTAGTTGTTGGCGTCAATTCCGGTACAGCATCCTGATCGCTAGAGCTGCACAAGGCCCGTGGTGAGCCAAGCGAGATAGTCGATCTTCCCTCCGCGTCGGCGTAATAGAGAAAGAATGTGAGGTAGAGGAGGATCGAAAGCAGGCCAACGCCGAGGATTAAAAAATAATGGATTAGGCGTGTGGGAGGGATTCGGCCCATCACAGAAATTTGCTGGTGCACTGTCAAAAGAGCAGACCAGAAGGCAACAGCAGTAAAAATTGATTGTCTGATGTCGTCTGCATAAGACAGAGCCCCTGATTTACTGCCATGAAGGGCAAAGGCAAGGATGAATTATTTGTAGTAGTTTATCACAGGGGCGCCTAAAGCGTTACTTGCCTCAAAAATTCGCAGAGCTTATACGCTGGAATTCGAGATAGCGGGCCTGTAGTAATTGAGTCGATTCCTGTCCATCTTTTCTTCAATGCACCCTATGAGACTGAACTTTGTGACATTCTCTCTAAGAAAAGGTATCAGCTCCAGGCAGACCTGTGCATCTTTGACATCTTTCTACTCTTCCAGTTTCATCTGCAGCGGTCAGAGAAAATCTAAAAACCGACCGATAGTTTATGAAAATCGTGATTTTTTGATCTACAAGGCATCCACAGCAACTATCCTAAATTCAGTTCCACCTCCAGGATCTTTGGTTTCTTTCATAATCTCGCAGTGTAGGATGTGTTCACCAGGTGTAGCGTCCTCAACGATTGCATGTGTACTAAATTGAAAAGGCAACATTAGCTTTGGTGAATTCACAAAGGAGCAGATGGACATACTTTGCAACATGGCTGTGAAGCAAGAAGAGGTTAGTATTCCTGTAACAGCAAATCATCTTGAAAACGACTAACATATCCTTCAAAGTCCAATACCCATCTAGCCTTTTCCCTTTTTCTCGATTATCATCAAGCCAGCACCAGACGCTTCCCAGTCCATAACTCCCACTCCTCAAATATGTTACTCTCACCCTCCCCAGCGCACTCGTCTGTACATTGAATGCCGCCTTAACCCCCGGCTTCTTCGCAGTCAACCATACCTTCCCCGGATTCTGCGGATGACTCCACATCGCAAATGCATCCGGTCCTTCAGTCGACAACGGCGCCGGCAGGGGCTCGAGCAAATGAGCATACGGTGAATAATACGCTGTCCCCGCAAGGGTGTTGGTCGTCCGACAAAATGGTGTAGCGGGTCGGAGGATGGTGGTGTGATCGAATTTTTGGAATAGGGATTGACGAGGGATATATTCAGAGACGGATTCGCCTTCGTTGGGGTTAGGTAAGCTTGGCGTAAGACCGTTATAGCGGTCGCTTTCGTAAGGAGCCCAGTCCCAGCCTCCGACAACGGTATTGGTAGGGTCTTCGTTGTGGGAAGTACTTTGTTGGAGTTGTTCTTCGCGCCATGCTTCGCATGCCACGCGGGAGGTGAAGGAGCTTAGGAGGTCGCCGAGCATGCGGTGACCGTGTAAACCGAGATGACGGAGGTCAATTCCATTAGAATCGTGCTCGAACCAGTAATCTTCGACAGAGGTATCGGAGGAGTCGAGTTGAGTGGATCGTAGGATATGGGGAAGTATGACATTACGGATGCTAGAGGTTGGCGGAACAGATGAGTTCGGAGGAAAGGAAAGGAGCTCCGGACGCAACGTACCTAATAACAGGAGTATCGTAGTATTCAGCTATAGCAGTGTGAAGGTCACCACCCATCGTAATAGTCGCGAACATAAGTGCCATGACCTTCCAGACAGACATGAGCAAATGGGCAACTTGAACACGAGTAAACGACCAACATACCTGAACATTAATAATCGCAGGCCTAAGTGGCAGCGCGAAGATTGCTCTAATAAGATTCTCATACCCCTTCGCCAACACATCCAACCGCTGGTCATTGATCGCCAACTCAATAATCACCAGATCCACATCCTTCGGTATGTGTTCACTAAAACACGTCTCCATGTACTCACTGACCGTCGCACCAACAGAGCCATTGATCAGCTCTACCTCGACATTGGCGGCATCGGACGAGGTAGATTTAGCAAACGTTTCCCGGATGTATTCAGCGTAAATATGAGACCAGTTATGTCGACGGTCTGTCAAACCATGCCCCTTTGAGACGGAACCGCCGATAATACCGATTTTGATCTTCTGTCCAGAGCGTAATTTCCGAATAACGCGTTTAAGACGGGCGTTGGGGCCTTCGTAGGCGCGAGAACGGGCAAGGTTGAAGGAGCTGTGAGGGATGAGAAGTATTTGGTAGCTCGCGCGAAAATATACACTGAGACTCACCCATATCGTTTACAAAGTTCATCCGTAGGCGTGCAGTAATTACAATACGCAGGTTCGGGATTCTTATTCGGAGCATCAGCTAAGACTGGTGCCAATGTAGGAATCGGTGTCAGCGTCGCTGTGGCGGTTGTGGTAACAGTTATCGTCTTTGTGGTTGGCGTCACCTCCGGAAATTTCACAGCTTCCCCTACAATTTCTGGCGCCTGCTGGACGTTGTTGCAATATGGTGTCGGAGAGCCAAAGGAAAATGTCGAGTTTCCTTCTGCGTCGGTGTAGAAGAAGAAGAATTTGAAGTAGAGAGTTATGGTAAGAATTATTAGGGCTATCAGAAAGTAATGGAAAGAGCGTGAGGAAGGGATTCGACCCATGTTCGGAGTCCCTCTGAGGGTGTGGAGGTGTGGAGATGTGGAGGTCGTTAAGAAGGTCTAAAGGAAGCCGACGAGAGCGAATCGCGAATGTAAGATTCTGAGAAGAGGAGAAATAATTGATGAATTCGGGTATCTACCCGACTTCACGGCGAATCTTCACACCGTCGGGAAAAGGCATGCGCAACGTTCCCAAGGTCTAGACTTTACTACTCCTCTTTCACTTTTGCTTCCACCAGCGATGCGATATTACTGAACGGCAGCAAGCGAATACATCCTTCACTTCGAATTTGTGCTATGGCAAGTTAGCGAAGGTTGAGACTGCGCTTGAGTGCCCTGACCGACGGTAACCCCTCAATGCCTTTGGAAAGCAACAAGCGCAGAACAGGCGAATGGTCTATTTACCAGTTATCCCTGGGCTGTCCTCTTTTCTTCCTTCCTTTCTTCCATCAACTCGCTGGTCGAGTTCATTTGCTGGTCAAAAAAAAAGTCCCTTTCCGGCTTTCAGTCTTCGAAGTAGACTTGGTCTGTTCATGTCACATTCAAGGTCTTGAAGATAATCTGTTAATCAAGTCAGGAAAGGTGGGTTGTAACAGGGTCTTTACGGTTCACACCTACTGCAGGCTGAGAATCTCTGTTCCAGTCTCCCCTTGCTAGATTCAACCTGCCTCCACCTCGTTATCCAACATGTATATGCGCTTCAGCCGTTTCTTTGGAATCCTTGGAGTCGTCTCCGTCGTATGTGCGGTGCCGTTCACCAGTCGCATTGTGAGCGAATATTTCATTCGATGACAACAATTCTTCTACATTCTTGCTTACATTTTTTCTTGTAGCGAAGCGACACCGCCTTCCAAGAAGACCTTGTTGCAAGGTTCGATTCGAAAACCTCTCAGGATATACAATCTTCCATGGGATCCTGGGGTGCCGATTCCACTCTAACCCGCCGCGAGGACACTGAGACGGGAGTTATCAACGTCGCTTTCGATTACAACCATGAAAGGAGGCATACCAATACGGAGTATGATGAGTTGGTGAAAGAAATTGTTCAAAATGTTCCGAATACTGCGAATGCTCAAGTAGAATTCATCAACAACCCCGACACGAATAATTTCGTTGGCGTTTCCTTCCACTTCTCAGTTGGGAGAAAGCGATATCATGCGGCTGCGACGTCTTCCGATGATTTTTATGTTGAAGATGCTCAAGCGCCGGGACAGAACAAGATTGCTCGGAAAGGCAAACGTGAGTGGTGGCGTTCGATTGGTCTCCTTCGCTTCCGTACAGCCAGGCTTCTTTTTCTCATCAATCTTTTCCATCGTTGACTATTAATATTGACCTTTATCGCGTGCTTTTCTGTTGATTATAGAGACGTCCACCAATTTAAAGACAAAGAAGACTTGGTGGAGAAATTGATATGGTTATTAGTTGAACTCGGTGAATTCTATGATTCCTTAGACTTCCTGTTTACTGCCTGTACCATACTATGTACCGGAGTATACATGCTTCTTTGGTATTCTTATGTCGCTCAAATCGCTGGTAAAGAAAATTCAGAAGAGGTTGGTAGGGAGTTGGGAAGGCATTCGCCTACTTTTGAGCTAAGGTGAGCTCGCTTTCCAAATTCATTCTCCAAGTCTTTCATTGCCAGAATCGGATGAATAGAATTCTTAATCTAAAAGCCCCGCCCCTCGTTTGTTATCTTATCTAGCCAGGACGATCGAAAAAAATCACTGCGACCCCCTAACCTCTAATTTAGGCTTACCGGGCCCTGGCCTCTCTCCGCAAGAGGTTCAAAAAAGCAATCCGCGCCCGCTGTTACTTTTGACAATGACATTGGGGTTCCGAGGAGCTCCAATCAAAATCAAAATCCGCATTAAAACCGCGTGTTTCGGGAAAATCTTATAAAAAGTTCCACCCGCTGGTTTTTCCCCTCTTGAATTCCTTCCGCCTTCCTGACCCTCTCTAGTCATCATCCAGGCTCATTATCAGGTCTCCCTCTGCTCACGTCCTCATTCTACACCAACTAATCAAATAAATCAAATAAATCCATCGCTCCTATCCTTTCATCAAATCAAATACTATCTCATTTGCTCCTATGTTTCGATTACCCTCTCTTCGACACTCCTTTCAATTTTACTCCCTCACCGCCGTCGTTCTACTCTCAATCGTCTTCCTTTCGAAGATGTTTGTGGTATTTTATAAAGACGGGGAATTCTTTGACGGATACTCTTCCCCGTTTTTTTGTAATGTCATTGGGAACGGGAACGGGAAGAGTAGTGAGAGCGCTCAAGGATCAGCAACCAGGATCCAGGGCGGAAGCCAGCTAGAGGAGGCAGCAGCGATTGGGCAGACAGTGGAATTGACATCCACGATGACAGTCACGATGACACTGACACATACTATGACACCGACACCGACACCGGTAACTTTAGAAAAAGTGATCGAGGAACCTGAGCCCCAATATTGTGGCTATTGTACTAGTACTGATGAGATTTGTAAACGATATGGGTGAGTGTCTCCATCGTTTCGTTTTTATCAGTCAATTCAAATACTCCATATGCATAGCTCTTTCAATCTTGCGCGCTCACGCGCCTACGACGGTCCTAACGCACGACTCAAACGCGTTCTCCGCAAACTTCGCTCGGGACAGAAAATCAAAATCGGTATAATTGGGGGTTCGGTCTCTGCAGGCCATGGCCTTCCCGACCATCGTTTAAACTGGTCATACCTCTACGCTCAATACATTCGAGAGACTTTTGGTTCTGAGAATGTGGAAGTGGAGCTGATCAACGGGTCTGTTGGGGCTACTGTTAGCGACTATATGGAGACGTGTTTTCTGGAACATATCACAGAAGACGTGGATTTGGTGATTATCGAGTTGGCGATTAATGATATGAGGTTGGAAAAGCTCGCCATGGGGTATGAGAATTTGATTAGGGCGGTCTTTGCATTGCCAAACAGGCCTGCGATTGTAAACCTCCAGGTGCGTTCATTGTTACTGTGGTTTACGGATCTGTGCAACGATTGGAGAATTTTGGCTGACATGATATATGTGTCCACAGATAATGGCTTTAATGTTCCCTGCTATCACCATGGGTGGTGATTTACATACCGCCGTCGCGCAATACTACGATACACCTATTGTCAGGTACATCGTTTTGCTTTCCTTCTGCCACCCTTCCAAACTCACATCTCTTCAGCGTCCGGAACGTCCTTCTCCCACATATCCTACGTTCTACGGAACTTAACCCCACCGATACCTCTGTTGAGGATTACTGGTACTACCACAACGACGATGGATCCATTGATTTACGACACTTGGGTATAACCGGACACCGTATGCTAGCAGACCTCCTAATTTCTTTCACCTCCCGCGTTGCATGCGAGGCATGGCGCGAAGAACAACAACAGCAACACGCCCCCGCCGGTTCATTCGTCGGAGGCTTCGATTGGTCTCCATACCCTGACGACCGCCTCGACCCCGACTCCCCAACGCCCGGTACTCTCAGTTTACCAAATCCCAACGAAGGCATCGACGTCACCGAATACATTCCCCGTGAATCTCTTTTCCAGAAATTCGATCATACAACGAAGCTCCTTCCCGCCCGACCATTCTGTCAAATCTCCGCTCCCAACGCGAAACACCCTTTGATGCCCCTTCCTCAGCCTGTATCCTCTGAAGGGCACGACGCGTCTGATATGTCACAAGTGCCCGATCCATCAGATGCTTTCGCCTTGTGGAGCCATCCGGGCAATCCAGGAAAAGTGTGGTTGACTGGGCGAAAACCTGGTGTGAAAGTATCGTTTGCAGTAAAGACGAGCAGTCTGGGAAGGGTCAGGGTGACGTACCTCAAGAGCGAGAGCTATGGATTGGGGAGTGTTTGGTGTTGGATTGACGCGGACAGGGAGAAGGGGGAGAGGTTGGATGGGTGGTGGCCGGTTGAAAATATGTGAGTGTTTGTGCGAAGCATTCTGTCACTCGTTACTGACCTTTCCTTCGTTCCTTTCTCTCCTTTGGCCTTCCTTCACAGAAACGTCGCACAGTGAGTTTCACTCTTTCCGCCCTCCGAAATCCTTTTACTCATTGAATACTGTCTCCTCCTTTTCCATCTTAATCATCTTATCATCTCTTATCCTTCTACCCCAGCCCTCAAACAGTTGCTGAATCCCTCTCTCCCGGCGATCATATCCTCACTTGTGAGATCCTCGAGGATACCAAGGATCCAGGTGGTGGAACGGAGTTCCGCATCGTCGCTATAGATGCTTTGTAGACACCTGGAGATGTTAGCTGTTGCAGACCTACTGTGTCCGGACTCCTCGCGAGGTGGAAAATTCGGGACTCTGTTGGGAAAAAAAAGAGAACTACGCGACGTTTCAAGTTATGTGAAGCAGTAGAGGATATGCATACGGGGGCTTCCGTTCTGGAATGACTGGGAAGGGACGGTAAAGATCCTCGCCGACGAAGAAGTGTCGATACTACGGCGAGTCAAACAGGCAGCCACAGGGCTATCTGGACGTCGTCGTGAGTCTACGAGAACTTAATGAGAAATTCATACACCATGAGTCGAGAGCATGACTTCTGAAAAACATATCATAGCTAAATCTATCTACATACGAGGTAGTACCTCTATTTGTTGGACTGTCATGACTTGTGATTCTTCTCCATCCTGGAATCAGGGCATGAATACAACCGGGCTATCAGGGTCTGTGATCTACTGATTAACTTGCATCTTTACCACAATAACAATCTACCCGTTTATTTGCATGAGTAAAATGGCTAGGTTCAAGAGTATAAGGCTTTTGAGTACAAATGATATGTTCCATAGGGGGAAACAGGAGAACAGGACAGTACTCCGGGGGTATCCAGAGTAGGAGTGAACTGAACTATTTGAAATATGTTGAAGAATATTACTACATATTTGCAATGTATCGTTCATTTTTAATTGCCATGGCTAAAGTTTCTCCAATTTCTGAAAACCTAACACCTAGATTATAGGCAATGGTGCACAAACCATTGCTAGGTGTCTGCTCTTTGGCATAGGTGCGGTTAAAGCAGAAAATACACCCAAATTACTCTTGAAGTTTTCATCAAATGTGTCAGCGACTGGTTCTAGTAACAGGTGCTACCAGGCATCACACTCAAGAAAACCTTAGGTGGCGAAATGAGGAAGGAGAAGAGCGAAGTTCTGGGCTAAACCAGGTAGAATAGACGAGATCAAAGCTAAGGAAATACA
>MU823753.1:0-22535 GCA_027921425.1 Lentinula novae-zelandiae | reverse complement strand
TTCCGCACTTAGACACTCTGTGACCATTGGCACGGTTACCCGGTGTGCATGATCTTAACAGAGTACTGATACCAGAAGAAGGTGAGTGTACGCACATGTTGGCGAAATGCATTCCTAACGCTTGAGCAAGATTTCTTTACAGCTTTCTCCAGCGTACTCTCATAGACTGGGTTGCCAAATATGTTCGAGAAATGCATGACCTCCGCATGAGTTTTCATGTAGTCCTTTGAAGGACGATGAATATGGGAATGCACAAGTCGGTTTAAGAAATGTCCTCACGAAGACGTCCCGGTTGATTCCTGCATAGCAGGTACGCAGTGGATCGTATATCTTTTCTTGAGCAATCAACCGAATTGATTTCTGTCAGGTACATACATATCAGTTCAACAAGGAGCTGCAGTGCAAACTACACACACCATCTGCGCTGAGGTCAAGGAAAAGGTTTGCTCTAACCGAATCTTGAGGTCCTTGTACATCATTCGCATATTCTGTAGGTCGTTTTCATCATCTTTTGGGCGCTGATTCTCCATGTCGAAAAGAACAGCCAAGGTAAGGAGTCGAGTGCTCAGGTCGGCTTTGGACAGCCCCTCTCCAACCGAGCCAAACTATGTTTTTACTCTGTCAGGAGCCCAAAAAGCTATACGGCATTCATACGCACTTTAACCAGCGTGTGCAGGACCAACCGCTGAGCCTCTGTACAATGAAAATCTTTGGCCAAGTTGTCTATTGCTTGCGTTATAATGACTGGCGTTGATGACGGCAGGGGTACGGCTGGAGATGGAGGGGGTGAAGGTGAAGGTGAATTCCTCTGGTGCAGTTCCTCTGAACCGTTCCGCGTGAATGGTGTATGAGAGGAAAAGAGGTCGTTTTGATGCGGTGAAAATAAGGGGCTATGCTGAACAAGAAGACTTTGTTGGGGGATATTTGTTGAACTGCTGCGGGGATGCTGCTCAGCTGGGGCTCTAGACGGCGTTGCGATACCTTCGTGGCGGACAAAGAAATTCTGGAAGGACGGAAGAGCCTGCTGAGTGAAGGGTGGTGGAGCTCCTTGACCTGCACGTGAGTTAGAAGACGAATAGGGGTAGCTATCCATGGGGGAGGTAGGAAACTACAGGAAGGTATGAGGGCCTTTATTTATAGAGACGCGAACACGTCCTGCTCATGTGCCTCCAGACGCGTTGAAATTTCTTGGGTAATTCACAGCCACCTGCAAGTTCTATAAAAGCTGAGACGTCATTTTATTCTCCGTTACTGGTCTCTTACTTTCACAAAACATGAACAATTCCGAGTAAGTGTGCTTTGCCTTCGATTAATGATGTATATGCCCACTACTCTTAGTAGTGGTGCCCCTTCCCTCAGCAGTCAAGTCACCTCTGGCACAGAAACCCCAACCGCCCCTTCTCTTCTTGTCAAACGACGTACAGTCTTTGCGAGATACGTGGCTCGGAGCTACAGTCGGTAAGTCTGGCCCTATTTTTCTGGCCAGAATTTAACAAGCTCACCTCCAAGTCAATCACAGTTCGTACATAAGTCCGTTGAAGAAGGCCCGTCGTGACTTGGCTTTCTATCGGACCGTCTATCGTGTTTCTCTGAAACGATTGCACCCTACTATGCGGGAACAATTCGAAGAACTAGAGACTGCTTTGGGCGAGGAGCGGCGGGATTGGCAGAAACGTGTCAAGTGCGAATGCAACAATACAGTCAAAGCTCTGCAACTCTTTGACCGGCTATCTGCGCACTGTAATGCCACTCATGATGCATGGCAGGAGGACAGGAAGTTCTGGAAGGCAAAGACAAAAAGTTTGCAACGGGATATACGGATTTTGGAACTCACTAATCAATCGTGTCAGAATGTGTTCAGTGAACTCGAGAATATCTTGCATGAACGCATTGCTGCAAGTGCCTCTGGCATAGAATAAATGTTCTTACTCATTACTTCTTTTCCATTTCTTGGGGTTTTTTTGTCTTCCTACAGTACGGTACTTAGATGTTTTGATTACTGGCCGGCCTTAAGCTCCTCAATAGTAGAATACATATCCAATGCCTCTTTCCATCGACTAGCGCGCTTTTCCATCTCCCTAGTGTAGGCCTCTGGATCTTGCACCTTGAAGGCTTCCTCCGTTCTTCCACTGTATTCAAGCCAACGCCGAATGCTCCCAGCTGAGTATTGAGTTACTGAAACACGGGTTTCTCCCTTCAAGACGGGTATGTTTGAATGGCGTAGAAAGGCAGAGGAAAGGAGTATTGTTGTACCAGGAGGAAACTCGAGAATGATGCCGAAGTCCCACAGGACCATATGTCCTCCAAGTTTCCAGCTGTAGTTTCCTCCGCTGGTAACTGCGCAAGGGAGGCACGGGTCGTTCTTAGAATCGGTATGAATATATGTCCATGTTTGTGGGCCAAAGTTCACTGTCATACAACTATATACACTGTTGTCGAAGTTCGGTAAAAGCTTAGGCCTGAGTTGATTGAGCTGGCGTTTTCGATATAACGCCTCCCGATAGCAACGCGGAAACCAGGTGGAGAGCGCCGCTGGACAAGCAAACAAATAAGCTACATCTGAATAACATCCAGTAAAGGACTCACCGCTTTGGAACCCTGCAACACGACGGAAGCATGGATGCGCAAGTAAGTCTTCCATTACATCCTGTCTGTCCCCACCTAATCTCATAGGCTCTGGCTGGCCCTTGCCGTATGATATTCCCCGAGCGAGGGCTGGAAAAGCGCCGCGTCTGTGCTGTTTTTCCTTCTTCTTCCAAGTTGTTGCCTCCCGGGCTTGGAGAATAAGCTCGGTCATCGCTCGTGTAGCTTGTCGGAACCCCTCGTCATCCGCTTCGTCAACAAAGCAGGCCATGACGCGGTGCTCGCTGTCAGTTAGGGGAACAATTTTTCTGGCCGCAAGGGTTAAGAAACTGCATAGGCGGTTAGATAATCCGGTTGGACGTACCCTTTCTCATAAGCAACTAACCTCATCCCTTTGGCTAACAGCTCGTCGACTTTCTGCGCCTTCTTCGCCCCATAGAAGTCGCAATCAACCCCAACCCATGCCCCCGAAGCGATTGGCAGGGATTCCCTTCGCAGTTCTGTATAAATCGGCTGGGCTGGGCGGACTTTCTGCTGGGTGGCGTTGGTGGAGTCGTGGCCGTGCTCTGCGGTGCGCTTTCTGCGCCGTTTGGCCCTCCCACGGTTTCTGCGCCCCTGGCGCATCTCCTCCAAAAGCTCCTCACCCCTCGCTGAACCCGTGTATAGCTCGGCGCGGCGTTTGCCCAGGACGGTGTGGGGATGGACGCCTGATGAGGTGCTACTGCCTTGCACCTCGGAAGAAACGTCTGGGGGACCAGACAAAGCCTCAGCGGTTTCGGCAACGTAGCAATTGGGGAAGAGGCGAGAAGCGGGGGCGGAAGGGTTGTGGGGTACAGCCTGAGGCCGTGGTTGTGTGCCGGGATTTGGAGTTGCAGGAGGAGAAGAGTTGTGGGCCCTGTAGAGCTGAGGAGCCGGCTCAAATAGAAGGGACTGAGGAGAACGGCAAAGTGGCGTATGGGGGAGATGTTTGCGGACGGACGTGGTTTCTGACGCGTCGTCGTCGTCGTCGTCGTCCTCAGAAAGGTTGTTGCTATCCGCGTCCTTGACCTCCTGACGGCTATACAGGTCCTTTAAAAGCTTGGACGCGTCTATATCGACGGCTATAACACAAATACGGCCCATTGCGACGCGCCTGCTGATTTGAATGCATTAGCGTTTGTGGGGCTATTTGGCATGAGCCGCGTGCAAGTACGAGCCCACGTTGTGCAGCAAGAACAGCAGCAGCTGGACCCTGCGCCTCATCCCAAGCATCCAGGCGTTGAACGCAGGGGACACGGTGTCAGGCCATTTGCAGTGCCTTTGTTGGCTTTGGGCTCGGATGCACAGCCTACGCGAAGGAGTGCATGAGCAAAGAAGGAAACGAACACTCACCTGAACAACAATACACAGGTACAAGATAGAGAGCACGAACACGGAATAGAGAGGTGATCAACAGAACTAAAAGTTGAGTCTGTTGATCATGTGTTGTATCTGATCGATTACTTAGCGCTGACTGGCGCTGAAATTTCTTTGGGACATTTTATGGGTAGATGTTACATGCTGCTAGTATGGGTATTTAAAGTTTTAAACTGCTGTTGGGAAGGGATGTCTGGTCAATACTCATACCGACGCTCCTGTTGGTTCGATCTTTTCTGGTTTTCAGAGGGAGAACCTCCGGCGCCAGCTCTGCTTCCATACCAAGGAGGTATTTCTGTCCTATTACCTGTGTTGCTATGTGTTGCTTCAGGCTCCAGCATGCGATATGGCTCTAATTCTGGGACAGATGGCGGATATCTCAGCTGGCTAGGCCTTCGTACATGAGAACCCGGCAGGTTGGGAGAATACTGGCTGGGAGCTGGCAAAGGAGTCCGATAAGAGTTTGCAGATTGAGGATATAAGACTTGTGAGGAGGCTGGGTGTGTAGGATAGGCTGTCTGTGAGGGATTCAAAGGCAAAGAATATGGAACCGGAAATGAACCGAAGGGAACCTGGGGAGAAATTGGAGGCACAGGGTGCAGAATCTGAGGATACGTTTGTCGAGGACGAGGTGGAAGTTCCGAAGAATTATGAAGCCCAGCATCTGGGGCGATAGAGGTCGACCGGGTGGCTTGATGGAGACGTGTAGGTCTCAGGGAGAGAGATGGCGGTTGCCTTGAACTTGGTCCAGGTACTGGCGGAAGTTGTGGAGGGTTTGGCAACATACGAGGTGCCGGTGCATGTGCATGTTTTCTGGGATTCTGAGCTGCCCACTCCCGTGCCGTGCTTTTCTCAAGCACATAGGCTAAAGACAGAGGGGAAACGGGAATGCGAAACCTCTGTAGATATTGCGCATCGCGCATCTGTGCAGTATTAAGCACCCAGTCTTCCAGAACACCCTTGTGTACCACCACGTCTTTGAGTTTCGATGTTTTCTCGCGCTCCTGTCGAACTGGTGCTTTACCTTCTATCTGGCATTTGTTCCGAATGCAGTCGTGCTGAACGTTGAGGCAGCAATGGATGGTCTTACTTTTATCAGCTCGCATAGGTAAGTTAAAGTGAATTGCGACTCACTGAAGGAGGCACTGCAAAGTATTGTCTAGATGGAGAGAGCCGTGGCATTCCCTGGCCAGATGCTGTTGTACTGACATGGAAGGCTTCAACGAGAACACAGTCTATGATCTTGATAGGATATATGCCCCTCTTACATCCTAGGGCCTCCTGTATTCTGACAACCGATATTCCATCTATGCCGAATGCATTGACCGAAGGAGCTGAGCAAGCTACAAAATCGAGCGGGGAACACTTGTCGCCGTTGGTAGAAAGAAAGTGCTTTGCTCGGTGGAAGCTACACTCAGCCTTTTCTTGGGGAGTGTACAGTGATGTTTCAGCAGCGAGTCGCCCTACTGCAGTATTGACCCATTTTTGTGCAGACGACGAGGTGTCCAAAATGCAGGACCCTGCAACATATTTAGCGTACAGATAGAGACCTGTGCTGGCCATACCTGTTGAATCTAGACCGCCAACAACGTTGTCTGCAATTCCCAAGGACTTCTTGACAACACCTGACCACGAAACCACATCTAAAGCACTTTGCCCTACATGCACCCAATGCTCTTGTGCAGCAGAACTGTTTCGGAAGTATTGCTGAATCCGAGTAACTCGCTCTTTCTGGGGCAGCGTGGCATCCTCGATCAGCTTATCTGCTTTACTTCTCAGGTCCGAGTCAATTTTTTCCCAATCCAAGAATAGACCCCCGCTAAGCATATGTCGAATTCGGTTCTGTTTAGCAAAGGCCCAGGCAATGTCGCGTGAAGGAGCTAATCGATTAGAATGAATGCTTTTGGCCCTAATGACTGCATTATAGGATTCAAAAACTTCGGTTGCAAACAGGATGGCTGGACCAAAGCGACGAATATGCTCTG
This sequence comes from Lentinula novae-zelandiae, assembly GCA_027921425.1. Classification (NCBI taxonomy): domain Eukaryota; kingdom Fungi; phylum Basidiomycota; class Agaricomycetes; order Agaricales; family Omphalotaceae; genus Lentinula; species Lentinula novae-zelandiae. Next base: position 16,572 of record MU823753.1, on the reverse strand, counting down.
GCAGATGAACAAGAATATGGAATTTTGGTTTGTTGAACCAGCGTATGCTCCACTTTGCTGCATAAAGTAAGAACTGTTCAATTTCATGTTGCAAAAGCACCTATGTATAAGATTTCAGCGATATTCGTGCTTATGAGTGAGGAATATAAAGTGTACAATATAGGAATCTAATGACTTGATTTCTGGCTGCCAAATTAAGGGAACGAGCTTAGACAGGGAAAGCCAGGTCTGATAGCATTCGTTGTTGACAAACCCTTCTAACACAAAGGGAGCGACTTGGCAAATCTTGCGAAAGTCCGAGCCAGTGAGGGATCCATAATGGTTCACTAAAGTATCGCCTGCGAGTTTGGATTCAATGCCTAACCCAGTAATGTCAAGTGAAGAGAGACATGTAGCTAGCTCCTTTTTCTTGTCGGCATTCTTCTTGAGCTGGTTATCGATGACATCTCGCCAGAGATACTTCACAAATCCGAGAAGAACAACGTGCAATATTTCCACAGGAGTATCCGAGTGCGGATCAAGACCTGCATATTCTAACTCAGAAACTGAATGGGTTGAGAGAGGCAACAAGGACAATTTACCGCGAATCCGCCACACAGGGCTCATAGGGTCTGTGGAGGCTGGGAGGGGTTCATTATCCAGATTCTGACGCCGTTTGAGGAGACGATTGATAAAGAACATCTGGTACGTATCCTTGATGCCAGATGCAGTACGCATTTCCTCAAGTTTCTTGGCAGTTCCAACAGTTTCTGCATGCACAAATTGAGATTTGAGTGCCGCAATAGTTTCGTTTTTTGTTCGTAGCTTTCCAGGCTATAAAATAGTCAAGTACTTGCACACATTAAAGCTGTAAATGCCACACCTTCACGAAAGATTTGACACGGTTGTACATGGACTGAAGACTTTCCTTAAAGACTTTACGCTTCTTCCTTTTTCCCCCTTTACTTGCACTAGTACTAACAGAATCAACTGATTGGGTGTCAGATTCATCGTCGCCACTACTAGTATCTCTCTCCTCTGGAACAGCTGCGTGTTCAATTTTAGCATCTTTTCCTTTGACCCAACAAGTGCGACAGAAGAATTTGCCTCGAAGACCAATGTGACATGCAAATTCACTTTGCATCGGGTTGTCCCCAAGTAGGGCAAGGACACAAACAAGCAAAAGAACACGACGTTGGGTCTTTGAGTCCCAGGCCCAGATTCCATTTTCCTGGCAGTCGCTGCAAAGGCATGAAATTCTTGGTGAAGATTTAAACCTGGGAATACATACTGTAGTTGGTCAGCTATGCCGTCTAGCATTTCCAGTGTGGGTGCAGAGTTAGATGTGGCTAAGAAGTGTACATTATATTCTTTTGAAGCCTCAGAACGGGGGAGTCCAGCTGCAGTAAAAAGAAAGCTATTGTGAGCATTCCAACGCTTTGATGTGTTTCCCGAGGTATCATCGCAATACAGCCAGATAGGAAAGGATAAACACTCTGCGCCATTAGCTTTTTGCCGCCATTCGTTACCAACAACTGGGTTAGTCAATGTCCAGTCAGTCCAAGTCGGTGGAGCTGTAGATGTATCGAGAATACCTAAGGATCAAATGAGCAAGCTGGTTTTAGCCAAAGTGCAAATACGCACCCTCAATCTTAGTGACGTCAGTAATGTTTCCATACAGTTCCCGTTTTCCTTCTACAAGTTGCTTGAAACACAGAAGGAACTCGTCTTCATTAACAACAAATTCCCCATCCCCTTTGATCACCTTCCAGCCTTTAGAGGCGTTGTAATGAACTGTCTCCTCGAGTCTCCAACATTTTGCATAGAACTTTTCCTGACGTTTGAACCAGCGATGGGGCATGCACATTACTCCAGAGCGTAACATAGCAGGCTCAAAGATGTAGTAGTCATGGCTTTGACCAGTAGGTCCAAGTCGGACCATGGGTCCAAGCTCGTCATCCGGAATTTCATGAAGCCAGCGTGCAAACTGTCGTGCTTCCGACAAGTTCTCAACGCCGCAGTCTTCAGGATAGAAAGAAAGGTGGTCTCGAACTTGGGGGTTGCACATCTCCTTATATTATGCAGTCAGAATCAAGCCGAGAGAAAAATATAGAGCTGTTACCTGTGATACAATGTCAGCCAGACTATTGACATAGTAAAGGTGCCCAAAAGCGCCCTTGTATTTGTATGTTTGGATTCCATACAAGTTCTGCAGCTTGGTATCGAGGTCCTTCATGGTCTTGACAGATGTAGCATCTTCAATGCCATTTACACGGAGAAGCCAGAGAAACAAATCAAGTTGCCGAACGGAAAAGACTGAGCGCGGGAGATGCATGAGAATGTCCAAAGTACAAGCCTACACCATTTCAGGTCCTTAAAATGAAAGCAAAGCAGCTGAAAGTATCTTACAGTCCTATTGGGCCAAGGAAACCACTCCAGGCTTTTTTCAGCTATATCTGTTCTTTGTCGTTTGTTGGTGAGGCCACTGTAGGGATTGAATGCATCCAATCCTATGGTGATCAGATTAAAATTGATCTAGTTCTGACATGAATGTCTTGCTCTGCGCACCTCGTGTATCGAACTCATCTTCGACCTCAATGTTAGGCTGTTCAGCACCACTAAGTTCCGAACGTTCACCATCTGAGAGGTCGTCATCGGAGCCAACAGTATCGGGACCATATTCAAACATGTTGAGCATATAGCTCGATAACGCTTGGATGCTTTCCCCATGATGCGGCTCATGCAGTTCAGCATGGAGGCCTTCAAAGCCATCCCAATCAAATTGAGCTAATGGTTCGAAGTCTGGAGACAGTTTTTGGGATTCATCAAGAAAATCAGATATAGGAGGAAGAGGTTCTCTCGGTGCAGCAGGGTCACCAAGCTCCTGAAATAAGCGTGAGGCAGCGAGGTCAAAGATGCTATTTATCGGGATTGCGGGCTGCACAGGCAATGCGTTGTCTGCCTGGGGAACATGGTTTCGCTGAACATTCAAGTGCTTAATATTCTCGATATGTTTTGCTGTTTTCTGGTGCTCTTTTGCATGATAAGGGGATTGTCCGACAGATCGGCAAAGCTTGCAGTATACGTTCCATTGACTGTTCTCATATACTATGTGCCAGACTGGGAGAAAATAAGTCTGTGAATAAGATATGCTAAAGTTATGAATTGCCTTTTTCGTCATCAAAGCCATTTGGCTTCACGACACCTCGGTATGACATCAGTATTGCTCGATTTGGGAGGATCTCTTTCGTCCCAGGGATATCGCAACCAAAATGAAGCTGGGCGCGATAGAAAAAGAGGAACTCAGCGCTATTTACAAGATTCGAAACGTGGTTAAAAATTTTGAACCCCTGCACAAAATCAAAATTTATCCGGCGGCCATCCGGTACATTTCAGCCTACGGCTATCTGGAGGTCTGACTGTGTACCTCAGAAGCAAAAGAACCGCGATCATACTACATTGTCGAAAGGCGCGAGTGACAGCGCGCTCGCCAAGTAGTCGGCTAAAACGTCGGGTACCTTTTTGATTTTATTTTATTTTATCTTGTTTTTTTACGCTACTGACAAGGTTTTTTGAATACGCTGTAAACACTGGATGATGTGGTCTTTTTTTTTTTTCCTTTGCCAATGCCGACGCCAGCAAATGTTTGTGATGGGTAAACGAACAATATACGCAACAATATTATACACCCTGAAGCCCATGTCATCAACAAGGGGACCAAAAAGAACGGGACATAACTTGAAAGCAGCATCAGTCGTTGTGATGAAGTCATGTTCAGGTGCTCTTGTAGGAAATAGACTATACATGGGAGGACAGTCGTAGCCGTTGACGCGCCGTATGCCAACATCAATACGTATATTGAACGTGATCCTGAGCGACGAAAAGTTTGCACTTGAATTATAAGAGTTTGCATACAAGTTGACAAGCGAGAACACATCATTCCATGAGCCTCTCACTCCAAGTATGAAGACTGGGAATTGGAATATTCTGATGTAGTGAGATCGAATCAGTGAGCACGATACATTGAGATGAATTCCTACAGCTCAAGCCATGCGAAGCATCCAAACCAAACAAATTCTCCATGTAGGAGGTCATCTCCTCGAGCAGCAGCCGCAACTAGTGGATCTGCTGAGATATCAACCCACCATTGGCGCATCCGCAGTATCAAGGTGGGTACATAGGCTTTAGGATAGAATTTTTGAAGTCGAGTAGGATTGAAGCGGGATGATTCTGCAGAGAAAGGACAATCGAACACGTTTCGAGGAAAGTGAGGACGGTAAGCTAACAATGAAGAAGCAGAAGCAGATATATACAAAGTCCAGAGGACGGGAAGTAAGTGGAATTCGAGCCATGGTGGTTTTGGGGTAAGGATACGCACAGAAATTAAGCGCTCGACAATTCTACCGGTCCGCGAACTGAGAAACCTTTGTTGCAGCATTCACCATATATGTCAATGGAAAGTCCCAGGCCGTCTTCTTATCATCTTCGCTCAATCTCTGATCCGAGCTTGACCAGCTCCAATGATCACTGCAAGATATGTCTTTCTGGTGGCTTGCTTCGCGCTCACAAGCGTTATAGGCAAATATGGACGTACGAATTTCTCATGTACAAGTAAAGTTGTATGGTTCTGAAGACTCGTTGAAGTCGCGCCGAAGAAGTTTTTGACTTTGCCTTTGGGAGAAGTGAGACCTGCTGGATGGCTTCGGGATCAGGTACGTCTTTGAAAGCTCTCTTGTAAAAAGTTCAAGGTTTGTAGCTGCTCGCATACCAGCTACAAGTTCAAACCGATGGCGTTGCAGGACATATGCACGAATTTTATGAGCTGTATGCTTCTGAGTATCTCCTGGTCTAACCTTTCCTCAGTTGCTTTCTAGTGTATCCAACTCGGATTGGACCGGTGGCCATTCTTACTATTCCTACCTCGAAGAAGGCTTGTACCATGATGAAATCTAACTAGTCTGATCAACCAACCAGTTTACTTTGAATCTTGAATAGCTGGCAGCTACTGGTTCAATGCCATGGTTCCAAATGGCATTCTCATGAACAACTCCATCATTAATGAGAAGACTCAAGAATTTCTGGATTATGTCCTGGATCATCAAGATTCTACGGGATGGTTGGGTCCGGAAGTAGGCACTGATAAGCCGCGATATCTTTGGGGAAGGTATGCCTACTGGATTCATGCATGGATCTTGGATGAAATGCTTACTAATGGCTTGCTCTAGGTACCCATTCTTCTTCGGGGCTATCCAGATGGTTGAATACAAGCCCGAACTCACAGATAAAGTTGTCACGGCGTTACATAGATTCATGAAACTCGCGAACAAGATGTTACGCGACGGAGAAGGAATAGAGAACTGGGCTGCTACGCGATGGGAAGACTTTGTAATGGTTTTGCAGTGGTGGGTGATCATCTTTTACCCTTTTGTAAGTAAACCTCTCGAACCCAATCCAAGGTTGTATGATTCGCATCCCAGAGGCGAAGAAGAAATACTTCTGGATACAATGAAGCGGCTCAAATGGAGTGGGGTACCTTGGGAAAAAGTCTTTTCTAGAGAGGTACGTTTCGCTCCGGAAATTTCTGCCTATTAGTCACGCCTGTCCTAGTATTTCCCTACTGGACCAGTCGAAAACCTCACAAATCCGTTCGGGATTGAGCTCTCAGTCAGTATATCTTCGTAGTCAACATACGACCTATATGTATACCGCCTTGATACCTATAGTGGCACGGCGTCAACATGGCGGAAGGACTCAAAGCACTACCTGCTACCTACCGATTTACTCATAATCAATCTGGCGCGTAAATAGTCCCCTTTTTCTTCCTGATTCGCTGACTCTTCTAGTAAGTACAGATATCGACGCGGCAAACCTCAGTTGGGATCTTATGTTCAAATATCATGGACGTCCGTCCGGGGCGTATGCAGCAGACGAGATGTTGGCTGGATTAGAGGCTGTAAGAGGGTGGGCTTGTGACTCTTGTCAATGGAATGGCCGTTGCTGAATTCGTTTCTTGGCTTTATCTTCAGCACGGAGTTATGTTTAGTGGTGGTACGCTACTAGTATTTTTCGCCCGCAAGAGCTCAGAATACCGACACTTGTGATAGGAAGCAATGTTCTCGTAAATTCCAGAACGTTCTTGCTCCTTTGCGGTATCTTGAAATATTCGTCTCGTAGTGGCTCGTATCTCTATCAGGTTATCGGAGATATCAAGTATGCTGATAGGGTGAGTTCTTGCCTTGCCGCCGTTCGTGCCGTTCTCAATATCACTCCAGGTTGAACGGATGACATATAATGCTCTACCTGCCACTATAACTGCTGATATGTGGGGCCGTCAGTACCTGCAGCAACAGAACCAAGTCGCGGCAAAGAACATGAGCCCGTGGGTCGCCCTTGTTTTCTTACGACTGGATAGCTTGCCGACTTCTTTTTTTGTTGCTGGTTAACTAGGAATCCATTCCCAGAAGATGGGTACGTCACCCCGTTCAGATGTTATGTAGTGACCGATGTAACGCTTCTCGTAGCCCTTACTCGAACGTCTTTGGTTTAGAGCCCAACTATCCGTGAGCCATACTCGTGCTTAGGCTCAAAGACTAATGAGCGCATCCCGCTCAATGTAACCGACAAATCACAGATGTTGCACAGTCAACTTTCCTCAAGGATGGCCAAAATTTATCACAAACGCTTTCCTCACTACACCTGATCGGAACGGGTTGATTCAGCTGTATCTGGGACCTTTTGAAGTGCAAACCACTCTGTTTGGAGGTGAGGTTCTTTTGCTTTCAAGTGAATCATTGTACTTAATGATTTGTAACGGATTACAGATAATCAAATCAAAGTCACTGTCGATACTCTCTACCCATTCGGCGACATGTTAAACATCACAATTCTCGCTGTAAAACCATTCACGTACTATATCCGTGTACCTAGCTGGGTCGTTGGTGGTTCTATGTTGTTGGATGATGGACAGCAAATGGAGCTTGCTCCTGATAGCGAGACGGGGCTTATGCAGAGAATTGTTGGTGGGGGCATAACAAACATTGTGTTGTATTATCCAGCTGAGATCACAATTGGTGAGTAGTTCGATTGTCTTGCATATCTCGTAACTCGTTTCTAATTCTTTCTGTGACTCCAGAGAAACGCCTACATTCATCAGTCGCAGTTCATCGAGGACCACTGAATTATGCTTTTGATAGTACGTCGCCTCATCATAAACTTTCCAAATAAACCGCTGAACTGCCCAACCTTTTTACTCAGTTCCTCGTTCTGAAAAAATCATCGCTCGGGACCCTCACGAACCTCACGCTATTGATTTACAAATTGACCCCGTAGGAGACTGGGAGTACGCTATCAATACGGATTCTGCGAAAATGATGTTCTACAACGATGCGGAAAACACAGAGGTCGAAATAAGAAGCATCCCCACACTCTCAGAATCATATAAACTTCCTTCTCCGATTTTCGACTCTGGAAAACCGCCTGTAAGCATCATCGTGCCTGCGTGTCCAATCAAGTGGCCTTTGGCGGGAGACATGTTTGTAACGTCTCCTCCGGAGTATCCTGAGTGTGTTGGAGAGGAAAGGAACATAAAGCTGATTCCGTTTGGGGTGAGAAGCATCTTGTTTTCAACAACAACATTTTTTGATTCTTCGGTCAAAAACTAGGCTACACGACTCAGAATCAGCGAGTTCCCTGCATCTGTATTGGGTTTCAATGAGCTTACGGGTACTAGTGACCTTTGGCAAGAGGTCGTGTCAGTATAGCCACCTATCTACTTGGTAAACATGTGTCATTCTATAAGATTGTAAATGAAACTGCACCTCGCCTGTTGGAAAACATTGGTTTCACACCCTGAGGTAGCTTATTACATACAGTGCTTTGCGAAAAGGTTACGGATTTTTTACCAAGTCTTTATTGCTCTTTACTTATTTGTCCAATACATTTTTGGGCCGAGGCTCGAGAGAGCTCTCTTCGAGGAGGGGTCGTCCGGCTTCAATATATTTCTCCCCGAAAAGGTTTTCAGCAAAAGCTTTTCGAAGCCCGACAGCCCCTCCTCGAAGAGAGCTCTCTCGAGCCTTGGTCCAAAAATGTATTGGACAAATAAAGAGCAATAAACACTTGGTAAAAAATCCATTCAAGCAAACCTTTTCGCAAAGCACTGTACATCCGGAGACAAGTTCATTCAATGAGTGAAGAGAGTCCGGGATCCAGGGTCACTTAATACAAAAGATTTCTCGATGAGTTCGTTGCACACTTTTAGCGGAGACAGACAAAATCTACAGTAGCGACGTATGTATCCTTTTCTCCCCGTTCGATTTCCGTGTAATCCATTCCAATCCAAGTCTTTTGCCTGCCCTTGAAATATCTCAGTTTCCCGAGACGTGGCCGTGGAAGATTGATCAGAAGAAGGAAGCCCAGACTACATGTGCCTGGTCAAAGCTGTAGTACATATCAATCGTGGATACTTTATCGTGGGATGCTCTAACTGGTGTTATTCTGCCACTCCTTTCTTTAACTCCATCTCGGTCAGAAGAAAAATGTCATTGGAGGCAGTAATTCCATGTGAGTGATTTGCTGGAAAAGAATAATGATGCTGCGAAGTTCCGAAATTGTCACCACACACATTGAGCATCCGCGCTTCCGGGACTGAGGAACGACCTGAACCGAGATCGCGTTTTGGCCATGCAACTTTCATAACCCCTAACCCCTCTTCTATCTTAGTTCTCTTCAACTTAGATGAATGAAAGGAATCATTCAGGTTTGTCTGTTATGTTCTCTCAGGTATTGCCTGAGGATTGGATTTTCCTTCACGCTCGTTTTACTTTGAACTGATGTTCTTTATTTCTTCGTGACGCATCCGTTCTTGAAGGGAACGTTCGCGTTGTCAAGCCCCTCCACAGGCCAGATGCGCAAACCGACCAATACGCCCCTTACTATTAATTAAATCCGCTTAGGCGCTTATCTTACTCACCTAGCTTCTCTGCTTTCAAAAACGCAGTACTTGAATACGCGCTGGAGGAGGCCAACAACTGTGCGATTGAGGTGGAGGAGATGGGATATCTTTTGGAGGACGAGGAAATCGAGTACAAGGCGGAAGAATCTTTCCGGGAGAACAGTCCAGGTTCCCCCCCTCTGCTCCTTTCGATATCCGCTGTCTCGCTTCACTTGATTTCCCTTCCTTCCAACTGCCCTACACACGAGTTTCTCCTTTTCCCTCTGACTTCACAACCTGGGCCATCTAAGAGGTCTAGGCGGACCGCCTCTGCTAGGAGGAAACGGGCGACTGCTACAGGAGCTAGAGGAACTAAAGGAACATGCATCGGCATCTCCCAGGTATTCTGTATGCTACATTTGACCCTCCATCGGTTTCAAAGTTTCAAAGTTTTGGTATTCCCATACGCGTAACGTTACTTGTAATTATTCTCCGAACTAGAAGTCACCCCCTCATTCTACCCCGTGCCTCGACATCCGCAAATGACACGCCAATACCAAGTTTAATCCACTCATCCGCAGTCAAGCCTCGCTCCCCATCGACCCCACCTACAACCTTCTTCCCCAAATACCAAACCCCATCTGCTCGTGGATTATCAAAGTAGTGCAGCATGACAGAAATGTAATGATTCCCATTACTATCCATAGGCGTAACCACATCAATTGCATGATTAACTTTTCATTAATTCCCAAATATCAATTAGGTGGAACCCCGTTCCATATAGAAGTCCTAGACCAAAAAGACTGGGCCATAGACAGCACATTTCTCCCCCACCAGGCCCCGCAGATATTCAGGCTTCTCAAAGACCATTGCAGGCTTATTTTGAAACGTTTCTGGATAATGCACAAGCTATTTAGGCTCGGGACCGACCATGTTAAAGTAATTGATGTCGCAGTATTCGTCGTAAATGCACCGCAGGATCTCGTCAGGTAGCTTTCTCAAGGGGGGGAGTAGAGACTGAAGGTGTGCCGTATAGTCTCGTAATGTTCTTGCTAGGATCGACTGGGCCTGTCCACCGCCTGTCCACAAGATTCTTGGCAATATCACCGCTTCATAACCTTCAAGATGGCGACGAGCGGATCGTAAGATATTCTCGACTACATCTGGATAAACCGAGACGGGCCCTAACCCTGTGCGCAACCTTTGACGGACTTCGGCCGAGGTAAAATACAAGATAAGCAATTTATCATGAATGCATGGAGGAAAGGGCTTGAGCATTACAGACGCCTGAGCACTGTGAGCAGGTATCAATGTAAAGGAAATTTTAATAGGGTATATACATGATTACTTTTACACTACCCTAAATTCACCAGACTCAGCGTAGTAGATGCGAACAGTACAAATTACAAGAAACTCAAAAATTGGAGTCGTGGAAAGAAAGGGCAAGTTTGGCAAGGGTAAACGGATGCGATGAAGGTGGAAAAGCAATGAGGATTGAAATCGAAATCGACATACGGAGGCGCATATTCACAAGACGAGAAAAGAGTTCTTATAGGCCGGTGAGGTTATCAACAGTGTTACCAACACCATTGACAACATTTCCAGCAGTGTTAACAGTGCCATCAACAATACCAGTAGCAGTGGAAGTAACGCCACCACCGAGACCGTCACGTTTAAGGCCAGTGAGACCATCTACGGTCGACCCAACGCCATTGACAACGTTACCAACCGTGTCAACTGTTCCATCAACAATTCCAGTGGCAGTTGATGTTACACCAGTAACAAGGCCGTCACGTTTGAGTCCGGTAAGGCCATCTACAGTCGAGCCGGCGCCATTCACGACGTCGCCAACAGTAGTTACAACGCCGTGTACAATTCCGGTGGCAGTGGATGTGAGGCCTCCAACAGGACCGGTTGAAGGAGTAGAAGGCACAGAAGAGGCGGAAGTGGCAGTGACGTTAGTGTCATCGCGAACTTTAAGACTAGTTAGGCCATCGACTGCGCTTCCGACATCGTCCACAACGTTCCCAACAGTGTCAACGGCCCCGTCAACAACTCCGGTGGCAGTAGAGGTGACTCCATTAACGAGACCATCTCGCTTGAGGCCAGTAAGACCATCTACAGTCGAACCGACACCGTTTACAACGTTGCCGACGGTGTCGACTACACCATCGACCACATTGGTCGCAGTAGTCGTGACCCCACCGACGAGGCCATCACGCTTCAGGCCTGTAAGGCCATCTACAGTCGATCCGACGCTGTTCACGACATTTCCAGTGGTTGTCACAGCACCATCCAGAATCCCGGTGGCAGTATTGGTTAAACCGCCTGCTAGTCCAACTGTCGCAGACGCGGTGGCGGCACTGGAGGCGACAGAAACGCCAGAGGTGGTATCGGAAATTGCAGAAACACTGGCTGAGGCGTCGCGTTGACCCTTTGAAATATAGGACACAATCAGACGACTTTCATGAATTATCTCGTTGAAATAGCTTACAAGAGGTGCAGCGTCCGCAGAAGAGAGCGCCAGCGCAATTGTAAAAAGGTTGATGATAGTACTTGAAGGGTACATGCTGTGATAAGGTGCGGATGAAGATTCAGGTAGTTGGGGGGATAAAGACAGGAGAATTTCTCGACCGAAGTATGAGGGTCGGAGGGTAAAAAACGAATGTGGTGCCCTAGTGAGGTTCAAAAGTCGAAAGACAGGTATAATGATTTGAACCTCCCAGAGCACGGCACTTTATATGCCCAACTCGAGCTATCACGAGTTGTTGCGGAATGATCTTTGTTATAGATCATGGAGCGGATTGGAGCTTGCTGGAGCTGAGAGTAAGCGATTCTGTAGAAATTTAACGCGTTTCCAAGCCAGTAGTCAAGGCGAAAATTCGTTCAACAGAAGTTTGGGCGTGTATGTATGTGGAGCCCAGAAATGGAGCTCCGGAACAGAGTTGAACATTGTGATAGTCCTCCGATGCTTCTTAGCAGATCTCGAAGGACAGAATGCTCGGAAAAGATTCTTGAGACCGAGTTCTATGTCTTTCATCTGCATACATAGCCTGATGCTCACATGAAGATGTTAAAGGACGTTCAGTTGAGGGCGGGAAACCTTATGGGGTCCGTCCGTATGTATTTCTTTGTGTGGAAGCGGAGTGGAGTTACGTCTGCAATAGAGAAAGTCCGGCACGAAGAACAGTAGAATGTAGATAGTTCTTTCAACTAGAAGTCAGACGGTCGTCCCCGCAAGGCTGCATACGAAGAAGATGTGGAAAAGACGGAATGTCATAACACGAGTTCCTTCCTCCAAAAATAAGGCTGACCTTAGGGGCAAGACGGCAAGAGCCTCAGTAGAAGTGTGAACACTGGCAACGCCGGTCATTCGCATCGCTATCGCAACACCTAGAACAAACAGGGGCGCGATAGAATAGACAGAGGTTGGCTCCAGTCAGGGTGCAAACGAAGCAGAGTGACCACTTTGTTTCGCGAAAGTCTGATGTAAGTGATGTTCTTCCAACTGTCCCCTGGCCGGCAAAACCCCTTTGAAGTCCTCAACTGCGATCAAGCACAAGTGACAGCTTCTAGGCAGGAAATCGTTGATGGGAAGAACTAGGTAATGGGGTCTGTTATTTGACAATTGAAGGCGGCGACGACAGATTACGAAAGAAAGAGTGGAAGGAGACGTCCGCGGATACTGTGTAACATTTTGAAGAAGTATCATGAATGAAGTCACAGAATTTGGACGGTTAGGAAATTGGGACTGGCGGCTCTGACCCTTGGAAACATTATTTCAAGTTCCCGTTCAATGAACCGAGGATCCAACGTCGGCGCAGCTTGGAAATCGAAATCCGAGCTATGAGTACGATGGTACAGATCCCAGACACTGTTCGTATCGTGCATATCGATTACCAACACCACCTCTTGCAAACTGGAAGAAAGAGGACCATATAGTGATCTACTTCGACTGATCGATAGGAGAGCAAGGTCCAAGAACCATGAATCCATTGCAGATATGATTTCGAGTTGATGCTGGATAATATGTGTATCGGGACGCAGGTCTGACATCACAGTGAGGCTCTGATTCTGACTGTGAACGATATGGAAGGCAAGGACGGTCATGAACGCGGCATTGTCGTAAAGAGTCAGTTTCAAGGAAGATAATTCAGATAGTAGAAGCAACTGCTGTATGATTGTGATACGCCCGGGGAGGGGATGATCTGATCCTTGCTCAGTATTATGGAGAAGAGCCAGTCTCATTTCCACAATTGAACTGAAGAACAGATTCAAGGAAGAGATCCGAGGATAAGTCTGTGTGATGTACGCAAATAGCTTGGTTCCGGAAGCTGCAAAAGAAGAGAACAACGGACCATAGTTAATGAGACGGAGCCAGGAAATGTAAGTAAACTGAACTTACGATCGTTGACATCGGACGAGACCTTGACATCCAGTGTTCGCGCAAAGAGACCAAGAGTATCGGATTGGAATGCCCCTAGAATAATACCAATGGTAGGAAGCGACCAGTCTTTGAAGCCCGAGCCTAGGCTCATAACATCAACGAGCGACTTGGACTCCGGCAGATTCTTGCAAAGTCCACTGAAGCAGCACCAGCCTGGAATCTCAAACCTCGAGAATCCATCAGGCTCGGTAAGAGAATCCTGGTAGGAGGAGTACGACACTCCCACAGAGACGGAGGATGCACTTGCGTCATGTAGAATAATCGAATCTGTGCGCGTAAGCTCTAGGGCACAGCTCATCCTTGGCCCGTACGGACCCGATGTATTGGTGCCAAATAGTCCTTGGAAGACGATGCGGCGAAGACGGGGGAATCGTGTACAAGAAAAGGTGTGTTTATTGAGTAATCGTTTGATATCAGAGTTCTGCATGGATTCAAAACTCGTAAATTTGATTTCTTCAAGCGAAGGAGCAGAGGAGAGAACACCGCTGAAAGGCTCGCAGATCATGAAGTACAGTACCTGAGGTGCGCTATCGATGGTGAGAAATCGGAGATGAACGAAGGAAAGCTCGTCGATAAGTTGAAGCAGAGTCGATATGGTGGAGTCGGGATACAATTGCAACGAATGAGGACCATTGCTGACTGGTTCCAAGGGACCGTCGCCGCTTCTGCAAAACATCAGCTTGAGTCGAGCAACATTGCTAGTGATGTTGACCATGGACGATATTCCATTCGAACAGAATGATTGAATGGTGCGATCCTGATTATCACTGCATATACAATGTGCGTCCGTATCCTCCATAAGCCACTTCTTCCTATATACCGGAAAGATACCGTACGCCAGATCGAACCGACGTTTTGATTGAGGAAGAGCAGGGGGATTCGGATGGTCGAGAGAGCATAGAAGGTGAAGCTCGGAAAACAGGATCTTAGCTGCAGCTGCATGCCAGGCAGGCGACACAAGCGAACATGTCTTCAAATCAGAAGTACTGTCGGATAAAAAATCGAAAATAGCATTGAGGATTTCGACAGGGATAGCTGGAGGTTCCATCGCTGTTGATTCCAGACGGTGAGAGAGCTGACTGATATGGTTCACTGCTGACGTCGTTTTAGCAACTAAAAATGTTTGATAGTATAAGCTACATCCTGTACGACAGGATATTACGCACTGAAATTCACTCTTTTCTCTGGTGGCTTCAATTCTTGACTGAAATTTATAGGTTAGGCTAAGAAGTGCAAAGGTGCTGGGTATATATATTGAACCTTTTGCACTCACGTCCAGTTTCTCGTCATCGGCCGGATCGTCACACCGAATAGACCTGAGTAATAGCGAGTGATCCGTCACAGCGTCGTCCCGCCATCTTTAATTTGAGATATATGCCGGATATGTTTGGCAGTATCCGTGGTTTGGTAAAAGGAGGGCCGAGGCGCCCACAGCGCTTGTTCGCGTGACGCAAGCCACGTGCACATGGCACGTGGATAGGCTCTGTTTGAAACTTGGATTGTTTACTCAAAGTTCGACGCGCTCTCTTCTTTTCCCTCATCTACCCCTCTCAGCTCTATTGAACTCTGCTTAGATCGCGATCCACTGCCCATCGAAATGCCGCGCAAAGCCACGACTGCGATAGACGATTTAGCTGACACTCCAGCTCCTCGTCGGTCCAGCAGAATCAAGGAGATTCCCAAGCCTGAGCCCACCGTAGTGAAGAAGGCTCCGGTCAAGCCCCGAGCAAAAAAGGCAGATAAGGTCAAAGAAACTAAAGAGACCGCTGGGGAGAAAAAATCTAAGCCCGCGAGGGGAAAGAAGCGCAAGGCCGACGACGATACTGATGCTGAAGATGGTGCTGCAAAAGCTCCCGCTTCCAAGAAGGTGAGATATTGCTTCACCTACTATCTACGCTAAGCTCACAGTGGAGTCAAAACCGATCCCTAAGGCCAAGCCAGTATCAAAGACCGCTGCTAGTAAACCACCTTCCAAAGTTGCTAGCAAGCCGTCTTCGAAGGCTAAGCCTTCATCAAGAGCCTCCGCAAAGCCAGCTTCGAAGGTGAGTCTATTTTGCCCATTTAATATATCTATTGTCAATAACGATTTTTGCTCAGTCATCCGTAAAGCCCCCTTCAAGGCCAAATAGCCGTGCAGGATCTAAAAAACCTGCTTCCAAGGTAATATTACCCTTCCATCAAATCACCACTACACTTTCCCCTTACGATTTCGGGTGTTTTTATATTCTATATTCGTTTTGCATATCTGACTGACTATTTTAGGTCGAAAATACTGTCCCAGCTGCGGTCAATACCAGCGTAGATGAAACTATTGCGGAAGACCCCGCCGCTGAAGCTGCAGCAGAGGACGAGGCAGATGTACGAATATCTGTTGTAACCTCGTTCGTTTTTAACATTCATGTTCTCTTTTAGGAGGCTGAGGCTTAATCGAACGATGTGATCGATAACCATCCTGGCCAGCACACTTGCCTCGTGTGTATCGTCTTCCGGTATAAAATCATGTCGCTTCAGATTTTATATCGTCGGAATGGGTCCCTTTTTGAGGGTTCATAGCAGTAGGTCATGAACCCTTGCCTTATTTTATTACACGTGTCCAGTTTGTTTTGCTATCATTGATTTTCCATTTTTTTGCTCTCCCCCTCTTGTTTCTATATTATTTCTTCCATTCTATAGCCACTAGTTTATTCATTATTCTAGTCCCTATAACCTGCTATTGTCGTCATCGTCGTTGTCCTCCGTGTATGTGTAATGTGTGCGACCATTCATGATATTTTTTGAACTACTGTAGCTCGTAACTGGTTCATATATACATGATTATTCGAATTTGGATCTGATTACATAGTACAATATCTTCTTTTTCTCTGTTGATATCCTCATTAACGTACCCCTTCGGGGACATACACCTTGCTTGCATTCCTTCTCACGTGCCAGACGACGTTGATTTCAGCTCGCCTTGTGATATGAAACACTCATTATCAATGCATTGTATTCAACTAGCCAGCCTCTATGTCAATAATCAAAACTCGTCGTACTCCCACTGAAACCAAAATCTAATGCCATCGTTCATGAACACGGCCACTTTATCGTTAAACCGACACACGTCCAACCTCTTCCACCTCGGATAAGCTACTCTGATATTAATTTCCAAGTGTGGCTGCCGCTGATATGGATGAATAACTTTTGGTAGGTTCTGTACGCAGGTAAGCAATTAGTACGC
>MU823752.1:0-22584 GCA_027921425.1 Lentinula novae-zelandiae | reverse complement strand
AGTGTGACACCTGGTGACACCTGTTACTAGAACCAGTCACTGACAGTGAGCATGTCATGGAGTGACGGCGGTTCTGCATTGAGGATCTGAGACCATGGGTTCTAAAGCTTGTGTTGAATGAAAAAGCCTCAACGTTCGTTTATCACTTATCGTTTCTCATTAAGGTTAGCTCAATTTATCTATAGTTACCCAGGGGGCACCACAGGATAAAAGCGCTGAGATCGCAATACCCGTTGGGGGTTGTTTGGCAACAGCTTTAGTTGCCGTATTGCCATGTTGCCGATCGGCGCCGTGTCTTGCGTAGTCATCTATCCTGCTATCTACATTTCGATACATGCCATCCACTACTTTCTGCGACTGAAAGAGCCCGTTTCTGTGTCAAAATCTCTTCTTGAAGGTCATCTGACATTGGAATGCCATACCTATCTCTGTACCCAATAGTTAACTCTTCATTAATCCCCAGTGCACTCTGTTCCTCCCGACATATATGTTGCAATGAAAAAAAGTGGGAAGAGAAAGACTGGAACTAGAGGGTGGATGGTGTTGCCAATGCATGAGGTTGCACTGTGGCATTCTGCATGGTAGACAATGAGTATGTGATTGAGAAACCCTAATTTTGAGAGGGGAGATATATTTTCAACAGCTCTACACACTAAAGCACAATGCGATAACTGTGATCAAGCGCACGGTGCTGATCGGCAACACCGCAATACGGCAACTAAAGCTGTTGCCAAACAACCCCCAGCGGGTATTGCGATCTCAGCACTTTTATCCTGTGGTGCCCCCTGTAGTTACCTACCTCACCAAACACCGGCTCAATGGAAACGGGAACGCCCCGCATGCTCACATGCTCCTGCTCTTTATCTGTCATATTCATTGTTCAATAGCATGGACATTGGGACATTTCTGTATAGAGTGTAAGTAAGGAGGAAGATGTGTTAGACCTCTATCACGCCGGAGACTGTTTCATGTCGAAACCATCGTAAGCCTTTGCTGCGGAATCATTGCACAACTTGGCGTACGCAGGAATACCAGTCGGGAACTGCAACATTTGTGTCTTCTTTCCTTTTATATTGGTTCCCAGATACCATGAGGTCTTTGCTCCCAACCACAAACCAGCCGCTCCTAGCGCGTCAACATGTTTGCTATAGGCATGTTGCGCTTCTTCGGTAGGGACTATGCTCGAAATGTTGTTCTCTTTCATGTGCTTGATGAGATTGATGATCCATTCGCTCGTGTATTCCTGTCACGCTTATTTGTCAAGAGAACATAACCTAAAGATATGAACTCACAATGCTACTCGGACCGTTGCTGAAGGAGGAAGGAGATTGAGGTCCGTATATCCAAAACATGTTCGGATAGGTAGCGCTAGCCAACCCCAAATAACTCTGGACACCACCCGCCCACTTCTCTTTAATAGGAATACCATCCTGTCCACGAATATCGATAGAAGTGATACCTCCTGTGACCATGTCGAAACCTGTCGCAAGTACTAAAACGTCAAGCTCATGCTCGATGCCATCGCTGGTTTTCAATCCTTTAGGAGTGATTTCCTCAATTCCAGCCTCGTTAACGTCAACGAGTTTGACGTTCGGCTGCGAGTAGACCTCGTAGTATCTCTGTTCCAAACTCGGACGTCTGACTCCGAACGGATGTGGAGGTCGCGTTGGTGCGAGCTTTTCCTGGAGTTCGGGATCAGAGATCCTTTCTCTGACCTTCTTTCTCCAGAAAGCATACACCTCGTCGTTGAACTTTTGGTTGGTATATAACTCTCTATACGAGCCGAACCAAAAGCGAAACCCCCCCTTTTCCCATTGGTCTTCGAATGCTAGAGCTCGTTCTTCTGGCGTTGTATCAGCGACTGGTTTCGGATCAAGATCATAGGGAAACCCAGCAAATGTCTGGTAACGACGACCATAAAGAATGGGATAGAGGTCCTTCAATTTTTTCTGCTCTTCTACGCTTATCTTTCGCTGCCTCATCGGGAGAGTCAAGTTTGGTGTGCGTTGAAATACAGTGAGGTGCGATACAACAGGTGCAATCTCCTGGATAATTTGAACACCTGTAGCACCAGTGCCTATGATACCAGCCTTTTTCCCCTTGAAATCGTATTTTTCTGGCCACCTCGAGGAATGATGTACCTCTCCTCGAAACGTGTCGAGCCCTTTGAGATCAGGAATGTGGGATTTCGACCCTATACCGGTGCACAGGCTCAGAAATTGACCTCGAAAGACCCGACCATCCTCTGTAGTGACGGTCCATCGGTCAACCGAGTCGTTCCAATGAGCAGAAGCAACCCGAGAGTTGAACAGAACATCCCTTGTTATGCCAACCTTCTTATCCACGTATTGGAAGTACGCTTGAATTCCTCTCCAGTCGGGATAATAATCTGTGAAAGACCAATCCTGCCAAAGCTCCGGGTCAGAGAACTGGTAGATGGGCATTTCCGAGTCGACACGAGCACCTGCGAGGAGTTGAGTCAGAAAATACATGGTTAGATTGAAATGTTCTTGCCTGGGTATCTATTCCAATACCAAGTTCCAGCGAGACCATCGCCAGCTTCTAGGATCTTCGCTGTAAGCCCCAACTTTCGGATGTTCATCAGTTGGTGGACTCCAGCGAAGCCAGCACCGACAATTATCACATCATATTCGTGCGTATCAGCCATTGCTGTTTATTGGGGGTAGAAGGGAGTTCGTGGTCCTTTAATATAGTGTAAAGTGCCGCTGTAAAGGCTGGTGGTGCATAGCTCATGAGAAAGTGCATCGAGAAAGAAGTTCTGAACGTTTGAACCCCTGACTTGCGAGAGAGACTTCAACAAACAGCGTGTAGGTAGCAATTCTAGCTAGGGAAAATGGTTCTCGGCTGAATACATGGGTGGTTAGATTTGGATGGTTAATGCCATGCACACATTCGTATACAGTGTGGAAAAAATTGTCCGGAAGTTCAGACTGGGCGTTGACCACTGACCAGTCACACTCCAGCAAAGCATTATGATGACATTCTGATGTAGATATATTTATATTCAACAGTGACCATGGTCAGTTTAACGACGTGAACACACTTTAATCATCAGTTCAAAAGAAACCTCACCCCTTGAATACCCCACCTAAGTCTTTCTTCTATCTTCATTCTTTGCTTCTTGAGCACTAGTGTCATGGATGACCTTCTCTTTCTCTTCGGCTCCCAGCGTTATTCTTGTAATAACATTCCCAAGGTAGCCCTTCTCGTTCGGTTGAAAGCTCACTAGGCGAAGGCTGTCCAATCGATCTGGACTAATTTGGTCCAACGAAGGATGCATAACATACAACCAGCCATTATCGAAAAGCGGTTAGGGGTTATGGTCAGGTCATGGTCGTAACGCAAGTTCCGTTTTATTTAGCGCCAGTTTCAGTAGCTATCAATGGAAAGTCACAAGCTCGTTTAGTCGAAGGCAGAACTCGTTCCATAAGTAGTTTGTCTTCATGTACATATGTACCCCGGTACATGCGGTATCATAGATAGGAAGCATTCTCTATATCTCGAATCTATCTTTAAGCAGGAGAGCGTTTCAAATCAAAGCCATGATAACCTTTAGTCGCTGAATCATTACACAACTTTGCATACGCCGGTATACCACCAGGGAACTGCAACATTTGTGTCTTCTTGCCTGAAATATTACTTCCGAGATACCAAGAAGTCTTCGCTTCAGACCATAACCCAGCCGATCCAAGCTGGTTAAGGTGTTCACTGTACGCATGCTGTGCTTCATTTGTAGGGACTATGCTTGAGATGTTGTTTGCCTTCATAAATCTAATGCAGTCGATGATCCATTCACTCGTTAGCTCCTGTGGATGCCGTCCGTGAGGTAGTTCGAAAATTGAGAAGGTAAACTTACAATACTACTGGGGCCATTACTGAAAGAGGAGGGTGACTGTGGTCCGTATATCCAGAACATGTTTGGATAAGTAGCACTAGCCACTCCTAGATAGCTTTGAACACCATCCGCCCATTTCTCCTTGATAGGTACACCATCTTGTCCACGAATATCGATAGAAGTGATACCGCCTGTGACCATATCAAAACCTGTCGCAAATACCAGAACATCTAGGTTATGCTCAACACCATCGTTGGTCTTGAGACCGTTCGGAGTAATCTCCTCAATTGCAGTCTTGCTGATATCAACAAGTGTGACATTAGGCTGCGAATAGACCTCGAAATATGTCTGTTCCAAGCTCGGTCGTTTGACCCCGAACGGATGCGGAGGTTTCATCGGCGCGAGCTTTTCCTGAAGTTC
The DNA here is from genome assembly GCA_027921425.1 of Lentinula novae-zelandiae. Taxonomy (NCBI): domain Eukaryota; kingdom Fungi; phylum Basidiomycota; class Agaricomycetes; order Agaricales; family Omphalotaceae; genus Lentinula; species Lentinula novae-zelandiae. Next base: position 18,308 of record MU823752.1, on the reverse strand, counting down.
AGGATCCGGAATCCGCTCCCTAACCTTCTTCCTCCAGAAGTCATACGCCTCGTCGTTAAACTGTTTATTGGAGAAGAGCTCTGCGTATGCTCCTAACCAAAAAGTTAATCCTCCCTTTGCCCACTTTTCCTCGAATCCTAGTGCTAGCTCTTCCGGTGTCGTGTCTGCTATCGGTTTGGGGTCGACGTCATAAAGGAATCCAGAGAACGTTTGGTATCGACGGCCGTAGAAGATGGGATAGAGTTCCTTCTTCAACCTCGCTTGTTCTTCTACGCTGACCTTTCGTTGTCTCATGGGAAGCGCCAAATTCGGCGTGCGTTGGAATACGGTGAGGTGGTCGACGATAGGAGCAATCTCTTGGATAATTTGGACGCCTGTAGCCCCAGTACCTATCACACCAACCCTTTTCCCTTCAAAGTTATATTTCTCCGGCCACCTCGAGCTATGGTGCACCTCGCCCTTGAAGGATTCTATCCCTCTGAGCTCGGGCAGGTGATACTTCGACGCTATGCCAGTACACAAGCTTATGAACTGACTTTGAAAGACATGACCATCTTCTGTCGTCACAGTCCATCGATCGACCGAATCGTTCCAATGGGCAGAGACAACTCGAGAATTGAACAGCACATCCCGCTTAACGTCAATTTTGTTATCCACATATCGGAAATATGCCTGGATTTCTCTCCAATCTGGGTAGAGTTCTGTGAAGGACCAATCTCGCCAGAGATCTGGGTCGGAGTATTGATAGATAGCCATTGGCGAGTCGACGCGAGCACCTGAAGAAAAGCTGTTAGAGAAAGATACGTAATAAGTTTCGGTGAACATAAAAGGCGCTTGCCTGGGTACTTGTTCCATAACCAAGTCCCTGCGAGATCCTCGCCAGCTTCAATAATCTTGACGGTCAACCCCAGCTTGCGAACATTCGATAGTTGGTGTACCCCAGCAAAACCAGCACCGACAATGATCACGTCGTACTCGCCCGTCTCAGTCATGATTGTGTATATTGTGGGGGTTAAAAAATGGCTTCAGAAGGAAGAACAATCATAATGAACTTGCTGTTCTTATAATAGAGAGCAAGTCCGGAGTCACAGGCTTAATTAGCGACTCTGTCATGAAAGAGAATCACCCGACCTTGATTCTCCCAGGTTTGATAGTAGGCGACATTCCGGCTTGGGAACAACGGTCTCAGCTGACTGAAAATGATAGGAATAAGTTGTCGCCGCTCCAGCTAAGTACGCAGAATTAGTGGCAAGGATCCGAACTTGTTCGACAGCAGCTCCGTGAACAGAATGCTGAAGTTTTGAGTAGAATTTTTAATATCACTGGATCGCCAAGCTATTCCACGAAGATTGATTAAATTCGGGATAAAGAATATGCATTTGTAGACACAGCTAAACTCAGACGGGCATGGTTCTATATAGATAGGTTTTGAGGGTGATTGAAAGAATGGTCAATGTACATGCATGTGGAACGAACGAAAAATTACACACCTGATTAGGAATACTATAGTTCGTTCCCTTCCCTCGAGTCAAGTGCTATAGTCCATCTCCAGACTCAAGCTTGAGCTTCATACACGTATAGCGTAAAATGTGGATCTAGTAGCCAATACAGCCTCAGCTGGCCATCCTCACTGACACTGGAATGGACCAGATTTTGGGTGACAAGCGTCCCCACGTCATCAGTCATGGCAATCAGGATCTCCACGAACGGAACCATGGATTTAACGTCTACTAACGCGGTGCTACCGAGGGGGGAGCCAGCGGCAGCATCAGGCGTCGTGGAGGTGGTCGGGGCGAACTGCGTCCCAGGGATTTGAGGTCTCAGTAATCGAAGAAGTAGGATGGATTCCGATGAGTGGGTTCTGGGGATGAGAACATTCCAGGACGAGAGGCGGTGGAGGACAGATTGGTGACGGACTAGGGAATGGAGTTGCGGAACCTCAATCAAGGGTCGTCAGTGTGTTGCGCAAGACGTCATGAGCGATGCCACAGGTGGTCTGAGTAGTGGAGGCGGTTCGAGGGTATTGAGGTCAACAGGAACAATAATAGCAGTGGAGTTGGGTTGGTATTGAACAATAATAATCCAGAAGTATTGGCCGTCAGTCACTCAAGACCGCGGTTATGGTATTTGATGGCGCCCTCGATTGTGAGAGTAGCGTTCGGCCAACGGTACCGTTTCCTGCGAAGACGACAACCCCTCTACCTCGCTTTACTTCGTCCCTTTGAAGCTCTCAAAAGCCAAAATAACCACTATACCATTCTTTTTTCGGAACGCTAACCCAATGAACGTCGTTCAATGTAAGTTAAAGAGTAATGTGTACCGACAAGCCTGTTATACGTAGAGTTGGTGGATGGTGTGACAGCCAGGTAAGTGTTCATTGCGGTTGGAAGCAAAGAGTCGGGAGCTCAGTCTGATTCGTAAGCGCTTTAGCGTTTGGGCCTAAAAACCTAAAACCGAAGAAACGGCTCTCCGATTTCGTCGTGACCATCTCCACGATATTGATTAGCAAATTTTTACTCAAACGTCTCCTTCTAAGAGGTTCAAATTTTCCACAATGGCAAAGGAAGAGAACGAACCACATGGAGTAGATATTACTATCAATACAATTCTCACCTACTTACAATCCTTTACAATCCCATCTCTTTCAACACTTCCTTCGTCGTCTCATACAATTCATTCCGCAACCTCTCATCCATTGCATTCTCAGACGGCTTACTGATCTTCCCAACAGGCGTCAGATACGCTCCCTCATACATCTTTCTTTTGGTCTCATCAGTACTCTCCCTAGCAGCAGCCACTTCCTTCCCTGCCGCTGCAAAAGCAGAAGTCATTGCGCCTTGTGTCCATGATACGAACCATATAGGCTCAACAACCTTTTGGAGAAACCACCCGAAGAAGCGTATAGAATCAAAAAATCTTTGGACACCGGTCGTGCGTACGGTACCAGGATGAACGGCGAGGCAAGTTATTCTGGCTGATTCGGAATTCAGTTGGGCTTGCAGGTGTTTGATGTGCAGGATGTTAGCTAGTTTTGAAACACCTACATATACATTGAATATCAGGAGACGTTGGTTGGCTAGAAAGTAGACAAGTAGACGCACCGTACACGTAGAGGTGACCACTCAAAGTGTCTCCATAATCCTTGCTGAAACTCTCCTTTCCGACAAATGATTCGACCTTCACCCGAGTGTGATAGATAGATGTAACCTGGAAAAAAGTCAATTAAGCCCCAAGACGCGAGCTGAACCTAACAGGCACAACACACATTAACGATTCTGACATCAGAGTCATCCTGAGCTGCAGTACTTTTCAACAGAGGGAGTAGTATCTCAGTCAGCAGGAAATGGCTGATGTGACTAGATGTATCGAAAGACGTTAGTTAACTATGAATATATTCTCAATACTTATCCTCGCGTTGCAGTTTTCCTTTAGACCATGAAGCTAGTAAATCAATGCCCCACATTCCTGCTCCTTCTCCTGACGTTCTCGGATGTATCGAAAGCCACCAATCTCACTTCCCTCGTAAATCTTTTCATCGGTACGGCTTCCGGTGCCAACGGTGGCAGCGGAGGTAATGCATTTCCTGGAGCTGCCGTCCCTCATGCTATGGCCAAAGTTGGGATTGATGTTAGCACCGCTCCGCGCCAAGCAGGCTATATCCACGACAACTCCAGCATCACTGGAATCTCTCTTCTTCATGACGAAGGCACAGGCGGGAACACTGACGGTGGATACGGAAACTTTCCACTATTTCCTTTCATAGGCAGTTGCTCCAACTCCTCTGGTGTGAGCAGCCCTGAATGTGAACCAGGCATAGCAGCGCGCGCGGCCTTGCGTGCAGCAGGTACGGATATAGCATCCCCGGGATATTTCTCGACCACGTTCGTCAGTGGTATTCAAATCGAAACTACATCAACCCGCCGTGCCGGCCTCATCCGTTTCACTTTCCCTGTCTCCAATGCCACCGACTATCTCGTCGTGGATTTGACCAACGACTTAGGACGATCCTTCTCCGGTGGCGCTATATCTATATCTCCCTCAGGCCATGTCGAGTTGGGTGGAACATTTTTGCAGAGCTATGGTCCCAGGTGAGTATTCATGACATCTTCCATGTGTACCAATACTGACCACTTCCCGGTGTAGCAATTATACTGCCTACGCTTGTTATGATTTCGATTCACCCGTCTTGCAGGCTGGAACGTATCAATCCGTGAACACCTCGAGTCCCACTATATTCGACATCAACCTTTCCAGCACCAGCAACATGTCTTTGGAATTTCCGTTTACTAGTAGCGTATCACCTATCCAAGCCGGCGGGCTAATTGCTTTCAACGCATCGCAAGTGGTTGCTCGATTTGGCGTGTCGATGATCAGTTCCGCGCAAGCCTGTTCGAATGCTGAAGACGAGGTACCTACGACCTCCGATGGGGCTTGGGATTGGGATGCTATTATGGCTAATTCGATTAACGAATGGGAAGGTGTGCTGAGCCGAGTCTTGATAGATGTGGAAAAGGAAAATTCGACCGTTGTGGAATTACTTTATTCTTCCGTGCGTAATTCTACGGCTTTCGTCCCGCTTTGCTTGCTAATTTGTTCTTCAGCTTTATCGTGCCTCTCTCATACCAGCGAATTTTACCGGCGAAAATCCATATTGGGACTCTCCTTTTCCGTTCTTCGACGCTATGTTCTGGTAAGCGTTGGCTTGTTACTCGCTTCTCCTTTTTGCTCAAGATTTCGCAGCTCCTGGGACGTGTTCCGAACTGTACATCCTCTATTGTCCCTCACGTCGCCTCAAGAATGGTCTCAGATCGTTAATGCCTATGTGGATGGCTGGAGGAATACTGGGTACATCCCCGAGTGTCGTGCCAATACCAAACCGTGTGTATGATTGCTTCATATCGTCATAAGTAATCAATGAGATTGCTACTAGTGGTTACGTCCAAGGTGGAAGCGATGGAATGCCCATTCTTGGAGAGTTCGCTGTCAAATACGCTGCCAACGCGGAGGAGTTGGGCGTACCCATGGATGATTTGTATCAAGCCCTGGTGGATACTGCTGAGAATACAGTATGCTAGTCCTTCGATCCTTTCCTGAATGTTTGTTCTCAATGATTTCTATTTCCCAAGCCCCCTAACTGGCTGACAGGTATGTAACTCGGGCGAAGTACACCGCAGCTACCGCACTAACTCACTTAATAACTAGTTGGACGCCAGAACACCGCATGGAAAACCTTCGACTACATCCCCACCGACTGGGTCGATCCTTCCGGAAGCGTAGGTTTACCCACTCGAGAGGCTTCCAGAGCCTATGAGGTAGATTCTTCGATCTTGTCTCAACAAGATAGTTGATCAAGAATTTTCCACTGTACTCAGTATTCTTTAGGAGATTTCGCCGTCCGCCAGGCAGGAATTGCTCTTAACAAGTCACAGGCGGATATTGAGAAATACGCTAACAGAAGTATGAATTTCATCAACATGTGGGATCCTAATGTGACGAGTGACGGGTTCAGTGGATTTGCGCAACGGCGGTATCAGGTGAGTGTGTTTCTATTATTATTTCTCCTTGGTCTGCTCACAGTATACATTACTAGAACGGTACATTTGCATTCACAGATCCCATCACTTGCTCCCCCGTGGACCCGATTGCACATTCCTGTGCTAGAGGGGACGATAATGATTCAGGTTTCTACGAATGTAATTTCCTCGTTCTCTGTAGCTTGTACGTATGTTACTTATTCATATCCTGCAGCTTCGTCATGGGAAATGAGTTTCTTTGCGCCGCATTCAGTAGCCACACTTGTTCAACTGATGGGCGGGAACACCACGTTCGTAGACAGGGTGTAAGTTTTCATGCTCGCTTTCAACGATTTTTCATCCATACTAACTTCGTGGTTTGCAGTAACAACTACTTCTCGAAAGGATACTTCACGGCTGGCAATGAGCCCTCCTTCAATGTACCCTCAATCTACCATTATGCAGGCCGACCCGATCTTTCCGCCCTTCGTATTCGGAACGTCGTATTCACGGACTTCAGCACCCAGATAGGCGGGTACGTGATGTGCTTCTTTTGAATCTTTTCTCCAACTGTCCTGACACAATGCGTACCTAGCATCCCGGGGAATGACGATAGCGCCGCTATGGCTGCGCTTCTCGCCTTTCACCTTCTTGGGTTATACCCCGTCCAAGCTTCTACGCAGCTTCTCATCGGCTCACCCTTTGTTTCCTCACATACTCTGATGAACCCGCTGTTCAACACCTCAACTACCTTTACCGTATCCGGGTTTGACAATACCACCCTAGTTGCGTCCCCGCCGAGTGGTGGCAGGGTTTTCGTGAAGAGTGTGACGGTGAATGGGGCGGATACTGGGAGTGTGTGTGTGATTGACTTCGCAGATGTCGTTCGCGGTGGAGAGGTCGTGATTGAGGTGGACGGAGATGCAGATGCTGCAGCGCTAAGAGGGTGTGGGCCTGCTGGACTCCCGGACTCCTTGGAGACCGGAGGATTCTCGATATGAAATACACTTCAAGCTGTAATCAATCATATCTGTGCCACCTGTACTTATACTTATACAAATATCGAACAAGGTACCTCTGTTTTCTTTTCGGCCGTCCCTCAGTCGATCTTGGCTTTGAGCTCATGAGTTTGGAGGCGTCCCTTGCCTCCATTCCGATAAGGTAGGTCAAAGTGGGTGAAGATCGGGACAGACCTCTGTTTGGGGTCTGGGTGTATTGTGTCTATAACAATAGTAATTATGAGAGGCTATATATATAGGCAAAAAAGCGACGGAAGACGTCAAAGCGGAACAAAAAAATGCCAACTGCACGGGCGCTCGGAATTACAGCCTTTTTAAGCAATTACAACCGTGACTGCATCGCCGACAAGGTCCAACTGGGAGGGTGAATTTTCGTGATGCTTCAAGGTGAATGGAGTGCGTGCGCAATTAAGTAAGCTTGGGGATGTTATTGGCGATGGAGGCGGTCGACGGGCAGTGGTTGAGATAAACGGCCCCGATACTGATAAACCAACCTGAGACTGAGAATCAAAGCTCGGCAGGCACGTTATTCTGGAGAACTTCGGCATCCTTTCCTTTCCGAACTCTCTGGAGACCGGGGATTCGGTGTGTGATTCTCACCATTCGCAATGTCAGAAAGCATAGCGTCCTTCACTTGTCTTGAATAAATTCGAATCTCTATTCAAAATGTCATCTGTCGCACCAAGCTTTGTCTATCCCGACAGATCCCCGGGCTGACACGCAAAGGTATGTAAATTACTATGTCCATATTATTATCATAGCCTCTTCCAAGTTCAAACGCGCATTTTTTCTTTCCGGTCTTGACGTTGCATTGAAGACCTCGATAGTATATTGCCTGGAGCTGGCGGTCACGGTGGTGTAACTCCCACTCTGAAGAGCTCTGGAATCTTGCTTAGTAGCGCCGAACTATCCTCATATGATTCGCCTTCTAAAAGGACCCGACTTTTGCGTAGACAACGTGGGCAAGAAACTAGTATATATATTACATTCCCTTTCGTGTAAACCTTGCTCACTTTCCTAGTTCCGACCTTTTCTTCACGACGGCAATAATGGACAACGACGAGAAGGGTTCCTCAAAGAGCAATATCTCTGAGTTGGAGCTTTTCGCTGAAAGTGGTGACGTGGTGCTTGATCCCGCAGAAGCCTCACGAATCAGGTATGTTCTGGATGGCATCTAATATCGCAATACTTTAGGGAACTGATTCAAGAGAATGGCAGGAAAAAGATCGACTGCAAGCCCATATTCTCTTGTCTTCAGCGAGCATTCAGTAACTGTATCACTGATAGATGTTCTTATGCCTCTTATGTGCACGTTGTACTTGTGAGTCTAACAATAAATTTGCACAAATTCCCTCACCAACACCATTCTTCAGCGTTCAATATCTTGACAAGAGTACCTTGGGTAGTTCTTCCATCCTCGGAATCTTGTGCGTGCGCTGTACATCGTATCGAGATCGATTAATCAATTCGAACTCTGTAGAACCGCAACACATCTTGACGCAAACGAGTAAGCACTAATCCACATTTTCCATTTTACCCATCACATTTGACGCCTCGTCCTCGATGTGTCATTAGATATAATTGGAAAGTTTGAGCACATCTCGTTATCTCACCCATTTTTAACTTCCTCGTATAGGCTCAGCACCGTGTTTTATCTGAGCTACCTCGTGTTCGAATATCCTCAAAATCTAGCTCTCCAGAGGTTTCCTGTTGGAAAATGGCTGAGGTAGGATCGCGTCTCATTCTTTGTAGTTTCGATCTCACGACCTGCCTCCGTTATTCAGTTTGAACATATTCATTTGGTCAGTTGCTCTCTGCTGCCATGCCGCCTGTCGAAACTTTAGGGAGCTCGTCGTCGTACGAATTATCCTTGGGATGTGTGAGGGATCGATTACAGCTGGCTTTCTATTGGTTAGTTCCATGTTTTATACACGGAATGAGCAAATGCTTAGGGTGGGCTATTGGTGTAAGTTTTTAGCTATACTTCTTTATCCGTTTTAACCCCCCATTTTACTTGTGGTTAGATCTCATGAACGGAACGGGTATGCTTGAGTCGCCTATCTCTTTGGTATGTCTGAATGCAGAACTGTAGCACAAATTGCGACTGGGTTCATCAGCTTTGGTGTCTTGCATATTCAAACCAGTGGCTTCCAACCTTGGCAATGGTATGAGGCTGAAACTCTCTCGCCGCATAAGTCATGACTAATTAATTATCGACCTGAAGGCTGATGATCATCACTGGAATCTTAAGCTTTATTACCGCAGCCGCGTTCTGGTGCAGATAACTCTTACTATCTTCCTCTACGAAGTCTCGCTCAAATCCCTTCGCTCCTAGGTTCTTGTTCCCCGATTCGCCGACTACAGCATGGTTCCTTACGCCTGAAGAGAGAGTCACGGCCATTCAAAGAGTCAAGGTTGAAGCTAATTGTATATATGTCTGTTGCTTTGACTGATTTGAAATGACAGGTGAACCAAACCGGGGTTGGAAATAAGCACTTCAAAAAGGAACAGTAAGTATTCTTTTTTTTCGTTTGTCGTTTTTTCAATATCATCCTACTCTCTTCGATAGATTTTACGAAGCCATACGGGATCCCAAAACTTGGGGTTTCGCCCTTTTCTCTGGAATATCTAACGTCACCAATTCTATCTCAGCACAATCTCCATTAATCACGGCTTCCTTTGGGTTCACTTATCTCCAAACTTCATTACTGGGTATCGTCGGCGGCCTCATAGAGATTTGTACCATCTGGACTGGAGTCAATATTTGTGCAAGGATTCCGAATAGTCGGGCGTACATTGGGGCTATATACATCTTGCCAAACATCGTTGGGCTGCTCATGGTTAATCTTATAAACTGGAATGATAGGATCGCGCTTCTAGCTGGACAGTATCTGAACGGTGCGTCTCGAATTCCGCTCGCCTCAACAGAATTTCACTGAATGTAAATTTCCAGGTCTTGGGACCACGTCTTTTGGTATGGTTGATCATTGAGAAAAAGACTTCCCTTGAATGGTCTGCTGTGTAGTTCTGATGCTTTCATGGCTCAACGCCGTTACCGCTGGTCAGACTAAAAAAATAACAGGTCAGTCGAAGGTCCCTCGTTTCTCTTCAATCTTCCTCGACTCTAGGTGACACATTTCGCTCCTTTCAGTAAACGCGATCATGCTTTGCGCATACTGTATTGGAAACGCCGCTGGCCCTTTCATGTGGAAGCAAAAATATAAGCCAAGGTGAGGAACCCGATTCGTATACACTGTTTGTTAAGGTTACCAACGCATCGCTCAACTCAGAAATCACGTCCCGTGGGCCGTTATCGGAGCCTGCTATGTCTCTACTATAACTCTTCTCCTACTCCTGCGACTGTACATGTCCCGTGAGAACCGAAAGCGCGACGCAGAACCTCAGGACGAGGCGGCGGACACCGATGTCTATGTGAAACAAGAGTCAGCGGGGGGAGATATAGTCAAGATGTTAAAAGTGGACAAGGTCTGTGCATTACTGCAGTGAAACGTTGAGCAAGTGTCTGACTAACGATTGCAGGGATTCCTGGACATGACTGATGTACAAAACAGGAGCTTCAGATATGTTCTGTGATTAAATACGTATATCATGGCATGGATATGTAGATTTTATACTGTACTTGATGATATGCGTATTACTCAAACTTGATTTACAGAAACGGTCTGCTTTCAGGAAATGTAAATGATCGGGTTGGAGTTACTAGTACATGCGTCTGTACAGAGGCTGTGACTCGTGAACGCAAGATGAATTAACGATACGTTGGAAAATCACCGACTGACCTTCTCCGAAAATATTGATTCTGAACATGTACACAAGGGTTTCATTTGACGGAGAATCCGTGTCCGTCACTTGTATTAAGGAGACATTTTCGATGATATCCTGCCTTTATTTAGGATTCGAGTCGATTTCTATGCGGCTGCATTTTGGTTTGGAGAAGATGAGTACTATGGGCTTGATTTCCGCGTACAAGGTGTTGCTTGGGTAGAATTTCCGAGAACGCCGCGACCTGTCCAGTAAGCGATTTCCTACACGGCGTCCAATCTTACCCAATTTCATGTAGGCTGAGAAAGGCGTATTGTTGAAAAGTCAACCCGACATCTGTGCCGTTGGCAGGAAGAATCCCAAATTCGGCTTCGAAGCTGGGGGAGAATTTGACTCTCGAGCGCTCCGGTATCATGTTTCGTGAAGTTCCCACTTCACCTCGTCGTCATTTCGTTGTCGTTTGTGGACCTGTATGAAAAAGTGAGTTTCGTTCACCCAAGGAACCGTTCGCCAAACGACCAACAACAAGATCCTGCGTACCGCCTGGAACTAGTAGAAGAGAGTCACGGTCTCATCATACACTTAGGTCTTAAACGTCGGAGTAACAATCTGAATATCGGAGGAGAGCACGGCATGCCTACCTGAATGATGTACTGATGCTAATATCGTCAAAGAGCTGAGCGTAGGGCAGACAAAAATCCAAAGGAACAAGAGTGTGCTCCTGGTGAATATCAAGGGCGTTCTGTCAGCTCCTCCAACTGCGTCAATTCGATAGCAACAGATCGACTTACTAGCTATAGGATTTTCGGACCCTACGGTTCACCTACCAACCGACCTATGGAATAATACTTGCTATCGGGAGCATTTGTGGTGTCCAAGAGCGTCCAAGATGCTGGAGTCGTCGAATTAACAGTGTCTGTCTTTGCGATCGGTAAGTACATTAGAATGTGTGACACAATCATGTGACTGACGATGAATTTGGCCATCAAGTTGATAAACCATATCACCTTGCCTCCTGTCATCACCCCAGCTTTTGCCTTTCTTTTTTCTTCATTCTTTTCGTCACACACTCTTTACTATTCTTGCCATTATGCCTACGGATATACTCTTGGAATATCTTATTGACAGTATCTCAAGTATGCCTGTTTATTTAGATGAAAACGTTCTTACAGAGCTCGAGGATTCTTGGCGTTGGCGTCATATATCACCGGGCTTCTTTACGGATGATGATGAGGACGAGTTCATACTTGACTGGACGAGGGACGCGTTAGCGGAGCCAGATGTACTCGGCGTAGTGGATTCTGAATTCAATCAGGTGTGTATTTCGACTAGTTGTTCTATTTTATGTTATGAACGTAGAACTAGAAACTCGCACTGGCAATCAAAAGCGAGACCTTTCTTTTTAACATTCGAGCCACCCAATGTCATCGTGATTCCCGAAGCCTGCCGAAAAATGCTTTGTTCGGGCTCGAGTATGTGCTTCGCTCAGGCAAGCTAGGCGATCCTCAAGATTTTCTCGATACAAACATCCTACCTTGCTTGGATGCTGCTAGGATCTTATACAATGACTGGTACGCTTGATATTACGCCAGTTGCTTTCGGCGGTGACCACCTGATACTATCCAGGACCATTTTGAAGGAACGCGAAACGACACGCATTGCTCGTAAGAAAACTATTTTTCTCACATCGTCTGTATTAAACGAGAAGGGTATCAGAATTATCTCTATCGCCAAGCAAGACATTCATGCCCTTATCGAATGTTACAAATAATCACAACAGTGTATGTAAAGTCTGTCAACCACAGTCCTTATTCTCACTCTCAAGATCTGGTTTGAAGCCCGCCAAACGTCGTATATCGCACGCTGTAATCTCGGTTCCTACGAAGAAACGAAACAGGGATTCAAAATCCACCGGTGTGTCCATAGTCGACGTAATCTAGCTTGTCTGATTGCTTTCCTAGGATCAAGTATCGTGCTCATGACCAACTCTTCAAGGAAAAATCTTACAGCAAGGAGGAGGACATATTCGATCAATTTGCATGTCGACAAAGCAAGTATCGTCTCTCTTGAGAATTACTTGCTCCTTACTTACTTTCAGGAACCCTTCTTTGACAAGGAAATGATGACTCGGGGTGTTTCTTTCATGCCTCCGGTCATGAAAGAGAGCGACATTCAACAGTTGATGAAAATACTTGAGGAAACCGTTGAACATGTTGAAGAACCGGAAAATTCCGCCTCGGGCCCCAATTTTCAGAATTATGCTGTACCGAGCAATGTTTCTCCAGACCTCAGATCATCCATCCTCTCGGAATCGGTTTCCCTTCCGGCCAACTGTTTTCTTCCAGAGATATAGAAATATCTGCAAATGAAGCTTGTAACACGCGTGCTCTTCGTCTTTCTCGAATTCTATTTTCTCGGTGTCCGCCACCCCGCCTCTTTCCCGATGCTCTTCGATCGACATCTGCAACATCTTTGTCGAACATTCCCAGGTTTCCTCTTTCTAGATCCTCTACCTTCGTCTTTCTCTTCACACTCATCAAAGTCCTGCTCCACTGAAACGTCTATCGTTGACAACAACGTCATATTCTCACTAGATCAGAATCGGCTTCAAGATACCGACTGCAACACCAAACCAATGTTAGCGATAGTGTCAAAAATTAGCCTCGCAATCCTTGATCAAGCTTCAACATCTTCCAGTCACAAGCGACAAAATAGGCCACGATTTCCTTCGTCATTACAATGTTTATCCTAAATAGTTTTGTTTTACATACCGATTAGTTTGTACTGTGTCCTGATATGTAAATGTATATGATACCCCACCAACGTATCAAGTGACATCGAACTTTTGAATTCATCTTGGTCAAAGCTATTTATATCACGTCCAAAGATGGCATTTCGGCCGTGTGACTTGTGTAGTGTTTTATTTGTTGGCTGTCCACGTCGTGCAAGCCCAGTGCCAGGCAGTATCCTGGTTTGAATCGGCCCCTGGCTAGCATTAATTCTGCATTGGACTGTTGATTTATTGACACTTCCTAGTCCTGTGTACCTTGCGTCGCAGTTGAACGGCAGTGTTCATTAGGTGATAGCCTTTTAAAATTTAACCTTCCTGAAAACATTCCAGCTGGAATTTTGTACTATCTTTCCCGGTAGTGGCCTTGATCGATCTATCTGCATGTAGGCCACGGTCACCTAGAGGGCATCGATCGCTGACAGTGGCATCTTCAAGGAATGCTGAATATTTATTTGCATTCTGGGTTGCCGCTTTCATTTTCTCATGACCATGGACTCGATGTTTTGCCCTGAATTCTGTACGTAGGTCGCAGCCTCCACGAGGTCATTGACCACTGAGGGTGGCAGCTTCGAATGCTGAGTATTTATTTGCATACTAGCTCGCTTTCGTTCTCGAGTCCTGGACTCGATTTTTTGCCTTGAAACACGTCACAACATGCCACAGTCCCCGAAAAGCATAAATGTCTAAATATGAATCTTCTGCAATATATCGTCCTGCTCTGGCTGAGCTCTTTATAAGGCTGGCTCTTCTGATTCTTGGCCTAACATCTCAATACTTACTACGGTTTGGTCAGAAACATGTTCTCCTCGCACCCTTTTTTCAAGATTATGTGTGCCGTGCTCGGCGGGTCAATACTGTTAGTGCTAGAAGGAGTACATGCCACTTTGCCTTCCGATATTTCAATCCCAACACCAACGTTTGAGCCCGTGTACGACGCGACTCTTCTTCTCGTTCCTGGTGTTACGCAGGACCTTGTCGCAGGGCCATTTGGCGACCGAGCCTTCATTGGGTTTCTTGGGTGAGCGATCGTGATGCTTATAATACGAAAACCACATTCGACCCGCTGATTCCGATCCTCTCAGTGGAAACTTAACGAACTACGCCACAGGCGCTCTCGAAGGTCAAATCCTTGCCGGTTTCGGGGGAGAGTTTGGAATTGTTTCCACCAACGGCATGTTTTACACAGACGTTGCTCTTGCTGTTCAATGGTCGGACGACGACAAGTACGCCTTCTTCAGAGTGAATGGAATTGGGTAAGACAAGATTTATCATCTCTCTGGAACCCTTTGTTTAGGCATTGCTGTAGAGAGCTTGGAAACAGTACCTACGCCACATCTTATACGTACGTTCACCGTAAAGCGGTCTGATTACCTGTACTCATAACCATTTGTGGGAGCACAGCCGCTTGGAGACGGATTCCGCCACAAGGCAGAACCTCGTCGACAATGTTCTTTTAATTAGCATTGTTGTTGAGACGGAAGATGCTCCGTCGAATGAGACTATCGCGTATTTCAGGCTCTTCGTAAAGGTGATTCGTTTCAAAGCGGTTGCTACCCCGCGGTGACTGATATTGTGGTCTCGGAAATAGAACAGCACTAACCCGTCCATTCTGCCCTGAGGGAGTCTATCCACGAGTTCAAATGACCTAAGGTGTTCTTCAACGGACCCCGATTTATTCGAAAATCGAGTTGTTCTTCAACGAACCTCGATGAACCATTACGGAGTTCTGTCTTTTGCGTAAAACTCCGTAGTATCATATATTTTCACGTACCTAAATAACAAAATTGACTTCCAAAGTTTGTATCTGGAGTTTGACCTTGCTTGATGTATGTTCGCCGGGAGGGAAGTGGGCGCTTAAGATCGACAAGTGATGACATAAGATTTGGCACACATCTTTTTTCCCTACATGGTGAACGAGTCCAACACAACTATAGCAGGCCCGTCTTCTCTTGCTCCTGCTGAATCAAGCAAAAAATCAAGATCCAAGCGAAAGAGATCGATATTCGAAATTCCAGAGCCATATTCATCGACTTCAACATATCAACTTAAATATTCACGAGATGACGACCAGCCTAGGCCAAAATCCAAAAAGAAAAGGTCCAAAGCGAAGGATAAGACGAAGGAAAAGCGGAAAGCGAATACCGAGGCAGTGGAGATTGGATCAGCGCCGTCGTTTGAATTAGCGACCGATTTTATTGCACTGCCATTGGACAGTGACGACGATGAAGAACGTGGCATTACACGGGATAGGAAAGGGAAAGGGAAAGAGGGGGACAATGAAGGAGTCTTTGAATCAGGTCGGCGGAGTGGGAGAAAACGCAGTCGAAGTAGGAGTTTGGACCGATACGATGACAGAGGGAAGGACAAGGTGCGGGATAGAGACCAGGACAGAGATAGAGACAATGTCAGGAAACGTCAAGGTGCCTAAAGCATCAAGCCCTCGAGATTAATGCTAATCACTTATACAGGTCGAGAAAGAACGCCTGAACGAGAATGGGACAGAGGCAAACGAAGAGACCAGGATAGAGAACGGCGTAGATATGATCAGCCCATTTCTGCCAGCGTCAAGTCAATTGGGAACAGGAAACTGCCATGGCTAGACGGATTGGATCTCTTTGGTTGCCACAATGTCGCCGAATTGTAAGAATTCATGTATGTTCCTTACCCCGTTTACCGATATCTGCAGGTTGCACAAGGAAGTCGAAGCTTTCACAAAATGGATATCTCCTTCCCCTGTTGAGGATGAGATACGAAGTTTGCTAGTCCAGCAGATTAAATCTGCTATAACGTCTAGATATTTGGACGCTGATGTATATCCTTTCGGGAGCTATGCTACGAAGCTTTATTTACCTACAGGGTGAGTATTTTTTCCAAACATCGCGCCTAATTATCGCCTCACCTACACTTCAGTGATATCGACTTAGTAGTCATGTCCGAGACGATGCGCATAACCGACAAGCACGTTGTCCTTCGCTCACTCGCGGAGGTGATCAAACGAAACGGCATAGCATCAAATGTCAGCATTATTGCCAAGGCTAAAGTTCCAATCATCAAATTTGTTACAACCCATGGCCACATCCCAGTCGATGTTAGTATCAACCAAGGAAACGGAACAGTCGGAGCTGACGTCGTTAATGGCTTTCTACGGGATATGTCAACCAGTACGAAGGTTCTACAGTCAAACCTCGAGGGAAGCATCGCTCTTCGTGCTCTTGTCATGATCACCAAAATGTTTTTGAGCCAGCGAAGTATGAACGAAGTTTATACCGGTGGTTTAGGGAGCTATTCCATTGTTTCGCTGGTGATCAGTTTCTTGCAAATGCATCCAAAAATCCGAAGAGGAGAAATCGACGCGGATCAGAGCCTTGGGGTGCTGCTGATTGAGTTCTTCGAGCTGTATGGGTCGTTTTTCAATTACGAGAATGTCGGAATATCAGTTCGGGATGGTGGGACGTATTTTAACAAGAGGCAACGGGGATGGTACAATGATACCTCTAATTACAAGGGGAAGGGTGGTGCAAGTTCCCTCTCCATTGAGGATCCTATCGACATTTGTGAGTGTATCTCGTTCTTTTTTAGGCATTCTTCCTGATCCCACCATAAAGCGAACGATATCTCATCTGGGTCCTACGGTTTTGCCAAAGTCCGCGCTACCTTTGCTGGTGCTCACCGAATCCTTACTGCTACCGCATACCTAAAAGCCGGTATTCTCAGCGCTCGACAGTCAGGCCGTACAACTAGTCTCCGTCCAGATGACTACTACCGCTCGGAGGAGATGAGCGTGCTAGCTCATATCATCGATAT
Source organism: Lentinula novae-zelandiae (assembly GCA_027921425.1). Classification (NCBI taxonomy): domain Eukaryota; kingdom Fungi; phylum Basidiomycota; class Agaricomycetes; order Agaricales; family Omphalotaceae; genus Lentinula; species Lentinula novae-zelandiae. The sequence goes on along the minus strand of MU823752.1, from coordinate 1,398 downwards.
CACGCAAGACGTACATTTCTTGTATTATTGGTGTTGTGTCGTCGCTCTGATATACTTTGTCAACGCAGATCATCAATCACCGGAGAGTAGTTCAGGAGGTTTACGATCGAAGGATCCTTCATAAGTTGTTGAACGTCAAACCCAGAATCATTGTAGTCACAGACGATCCTGAGATTAAAGCTCTCGCGATGTCTAATGGTCGTCATACCTCGCAAATACTGGCCAAAGCTGAACCCGGCGCAACGAACGAAAACCCCATCGACCTTGAAGATGGTGAGATACCGATGGTAATTTCCAGCGAGGGCGATCGACACATAGGCGCAAACGACGATGAGGAAAATGAACATAGCAACAACCTTCATCGAAGACGACGAGACGAACGATCGGGCTCGGACTCGGAGGACGATTCGGGGAAGTACGGTATTAATGGAAGGCAGCCACCAAAGAAACGAATGAAAACTGGCGGCGAAATGGATATACATACGTCTGTCACTATTTATACTACCGACGACGACGAGGATGAGGATGGGAGTGGCACGAGCTCGGAGTCGGAGCTGGATAGTGTTGCGGAGGAAGAGGCGGAGTATGATGTCGACGTTATAGACGTAGATGAGGGTATGCGTGTGGACATGGGCAAGGACGCTGTAGTATCGGAACCGGTCAACATGTTGACCAAGGCAGAAAGTAAACCGCTGTCGAACGGCGGTAACGAAAAGAAACGTTCGTATTGGTTGTCCAAGGGAATAGTCTCTGGGGATGTCGATATAGCAGGCGAGGATTGACCTATTAGTTTCAACTTGGCTTTTTGTGTATCCTTACATTTGCATGCTATCTCGTCCGACGCTATCTTACTTTTTGAAGCTTTGAAGTTTGACAATATTGTCCCTCCCGAAGCGGGCCGCGCTATTCATTATTCAATGCTAATATTATTATCAGTCTCGACATATCTTTTACACTTTTTCGTCGAGGTTACATAGCATTGACTCCGATATTTGATTTTGCGTAACATCACGGAGATCTCTGAAGCTTCAAAGCAAAGACCTTTCGCAAAGCATCCGAGGTGGGAGTGGGGAAACTGAGAAGTATCTTGACTCGACGATGTTGGCAAGATTTACAGTAGATTGAGAATGATGGTGCTGTTGTTTCTTCAGCGCGTACAGTGCGTTTTATGACGGCAGATTTCGTGCAAAAATCAGGGCCGTACTCGGATCAAACTTGCTGTTTACGGCCAGCTGAACGGATCATCCATCTCCTACGACCTACTCGTTATGCCTACTCAAAAGGCTTCAATGCAACTACTGTATAAAGGAAACTTCATGAAATCTCAGTGAGTCTAGTAGTACTATTATCCTTAGCGCCGTGCTAGCACGCCAAATCCCCGACTCTGAAAGACTGATG
>MU823751.1:0-22669 GCA_027921425.1 Lentinula novae-zelandiae | reverse complement strand
CGCGCAAGCCTTTACTGTTGCCTCTCACCTCATGGAAGCTCATGGAGGATTCTGATAACTCCAATGATGATTCCTTTCAACATGATAATGGCTTTGATGATGAAGAAGCACAAAATTTCGATGAAGAATTTACTGATAGTGTTGTTGTAAGGTAGGTGTACTAGCTACATAACATCAATGAACGAAGATGAACCGGACAGTCTTGTTGAACGAAAACGAGAGGATGAAAACGAGAAAACAAGGCGACGGTAAATCAGCCCGGATCAATCAGACATCCAAAAGCGGAATTCCGTGACAGCTCGTGAGGTGAGGCGGTGAGGTGAGGCAAGAATTGAGCAGCCCTAATACTGACTGCCTCCGGATCAAAAGCCTTCTCCGCAGTCAAACCAGGTCTGAGCATCAACTTGAATGGAACGTACCGGGGGAGAAGTTCCTCAGAAAGACCAAAGCTTTTGGTCTCTCCTTGTGGTATATTTCCAGATACTCAGGCGGACAACCATACTGTCCAAGAGGAACGATGTTTTGACAAACAACAAACCTCGGGAATTACAGAATTCAGGAAGATGTATGTATGTAGGTCAGACAATTACTCCAGGGTCTTTCCTTCATCGTTCGCAGTTCACATTCCACCACAGATACATAACTTGACACTACTAGCAAGAAAGTTTGGTGTATGCATCATTGTTCAACGCTCAGCTCCTCTTCTGAACTGCAATTCTTCGTTACCACAGCCATCGCCTCATTCTCCGTGAGCCGCCCTGAATTCCTCATTCCCCTGTCTGATCACACCAGCTCAAGACGGCGGCGATAGGACATTCTCGCGGCGTCTCTCTTTCCGTGTCCTCCTGTAGCCTTTGACGGAGAATGTGTGTCCTGAGTCGGGTGAAAAAAAAAAATAGCAACAGATCTTGAGCGCAAAACGACAGATTGAATCATGAACAATAACTCACCGTCGGGGATGGATTACGACAAACTTCTATATCCAAATGCTTGCACTGCGGATTACTTCCGAAACCATCCCGTTTATTAATACAAGCCCAATCACCCTTTCCACAGTTTGACAGGTAGATTGCCACTGTAGCTGATGCGACTGTCCCTGTGACAAGAAAACACGCTATCACTCTTCCAGGATGTCGCATGAATGCATCCCCCACAGAAGTAGTGACTCGTTCCATCACTGCCCGCAAATTTGATACGTCCCCATGATTTAGTCCTAGCTCTTGTCTTGCGAGCTCCAGTGCACGTTGTCGTGCCTCCTGCTGACAACGGGGAGATATACCTGACAGTGGCGGTTGTTCCACGCCGCTCTGTGCCGAGCTATAGTGAGGAGGAGGGATGATAGCATGAGATCTAGTGGCCTCATCGTAGGTTGGAGGATTGTAAGGTGGAGGAGGGTCAGGTAGATGAACGGCTCCGGGACGGAGAATTATGAGCGGAATCGAACCTTGTTCGGGATTAGTCGCAGCAACATGCACGGCGAGGGTGATTAAGGGAAGTAGGGTGGTTAAGAATCGCATAAGGAGACCTGAGGGAAGTTTTGTGTGGCAGGTAGTACAAATCGAATAATTATCGCCGGTCCAGCCGGAGACGAAGATGAGTGGAAAGAAAAAGAGCGTGTCAGGTTCTCGATTAGTTCTTATCAGCATTTTTAGCGATGAAATTTTAAACACCTCGAAACACCGGAATTGGCGTGCCGGACTGTACCGAAAGTAGAGTGAAGGCAATGCAAGTGAAAATTTTCGTTATGAAGATTGGAAATTGCGGCACATAGCCCTCTAAGGGATATCAGACTAAGGTGTCGACAAACAATATGAAGAGTGCCATCATCAAAGATAGATAGATAGATAGATAGATACGCGGCTCCGCCTAAGGCGGGGCCCAACCACCTCTACTGCAGCGAATGCTCATCCAACATGGGACGGTAGACTGCAGAGAGAGAAGAGGGGGTAATGTACAGGAGATTAAACAGATGCATTAATAGTACATAAACGAGTCATCCTTCGTCAGAGTCACCGTCGTCAGATACTGGCCGAAGTGTCGAGGTGTTGATCAGCGCCTGTGTCTAAGTAGTACTGCCACCGGACGACGACGTCGTGGATGAATTTAGAGGTCGGTACAATTAGAGTCCAGTCAAAGATGAACGCTTTGAGGTAGTGTAAAGCATGACCTCGCAGCCATTGGTCAAGTGGCAGTCCACTAAGGCAATGTACAGCTGCCTGGTAACGGCGGCCGGGGAGGCATCCGGCGATTCCCAACGAGGAGGTCACAACCCGTGATTGCGCGTGCAGAGCCAATAGCAGAGTCGCGTTTTTCGGTATAGTGGGAGGCGAAGATATTGCGATGGGTGGATTGGAAGAAGGAGCCGACATAACGGACTACATCGCGGAATTTAAGGATCTCTGCAGAGAGTGTGAAGTGAGGGAGGACATGAGGCAGGTGACCGAAAATCATGACCCATGATTTGTCTGCACTTATCTCGAGAGCATTGTTGTGGCACCAAGTCTCGAAAGAATCAAGATGGTGTTGAAGCCCAGCTTGACCACGGGAGATGAGTACGATGTCGTCCGCATGCTCGAGGTGTGATATCACGACTGTTGCGAGCTCCACATCCTCAGGGTCCAAGGACAGGTTGAAGGTGGAGAGGAATATGTTCCAGAGAGTGGGTGAGGAGGGGATCACCCATAAGGACACCACTGAAGGCATGGAAGTTTTCCGACAGTTGACCGTCGTGGGTGATGGTGTAAGTCATTTGGTTGTACAGTGACCGAAGCCAGTCAAAGTACTTGCCAGTAAGGCCTGCATCGGAGAGTTTGTTCCATAAGGAACTCTGGTTGGTAGAGGGGAATGCGTTGGAGATGTCAACAAAGGCAGCGTAGACGGTCTCGCCTCGAGACCGCGATTTCTCAATGATAGTGCGCAGAATGAAGGCGTTGTTGTTGGTGTGAAACCCCTCACGGAAGCCGTTTTGGGAAGGCGGGATGGTGTGAGACTGCTCTAGAGCTCGGCATAGTTTATGATGGACCAGCAGGGAGGCGAATTTGAGAACACAGCTCTCGAGGGCGATGGCCCGGTAGTTGCAGGTCTTAGACACATCTTTGCCGGGTTTGGCGAGGGCGATGATGGTGGAGGTGAGCCATGAGGAAGGAATATCTCGTTGTTCAATGGCACGCTGGAAAAGAGGGAGGAGGCGATCATTGTCAATGTCAATGAGGAGGTCGTAGGTGGCAGCGTCCACACCGACGGACTTGGAGTGGGTGGTATGTTTTAGGTATGATTTAATGGACGCAATGTCTTCGACACATAAGGGGTCATTGAAGACGGGATGAGTTGCAGGAGGTGAAGGGAAAGGAATTGCAAGGGCGCGAGCGTCCTCTGCAGCGGTGCGCGCGGGGTCAAAGGATGACTTCGTGGGATCGGGGGGGTTCATACGAGGGATGAAAGTCTCTGTAATTGGGAGTTGGAGGAAGGGTGCGGCGGATATCGTTGTAATATCGCCAGAATGTGGCGCTCCCGGCGCTGGCAGCATTAGACAATTTGAGTCGAATTATGTCTTGTTGTGTGCGTTTATGGCTACGGCCTCGATGTGAGGCTGGGTGGAGGGGGGGGAGGGGTGTGGTGTAGTTGAAGTGCAGGTTCAGGGGGGAGTTCAGGTAGGGAGGTGGAAACCTTTGGGATGTTGGAGAGAGTGGGAGGTTCAAAGATGGGAGGAGCAGGGAGGGATAGAAAATCTAGGGAAGAGAGAGGCATGGGTAAAGGGAGAGATGATCCTAACTTGGCCAGGTTATCTGCAGCGTCGTTGTGAGCGTTGTTTGAGTGGCCACGAACGTGGTGGAATATGACCGGTGCTTCCCTCGAGGCCAACCAGAGGCTGATGGCGTGCAGGATGTCCCCATTAGTGCAGGTCCAATTAGCCTGGGCTTCTTTAGGTGCACGGTAGACGATAGAGCGGATCGCGTATTCCGAGTCCGAGAAGATTTCGACGCGGCGTTTCGAGTGAGATTTTTGGAGTGCAATGAGGACAGCGACGAGTTCCCCACGGTTGTTGGTCTGCTTCCCGGTGACGCGCGCAGCGGTGTTCAGTGGATGGGATGGGTTGCCGAAGAAAACCCCAGACCCGGAACGGGCATGCGGTTGACCCACGTTGCAGCATGAGCCATCTGTGTAAATTTTGAGGGGGGGGGGGAAAGGGAGTAGTGTGTGCGAGGCGTGGCCATATAGTCTGAGTACTTGAGAGACGTGAGAGCGAGGTTCAGAGTGGAGGATCCTGTCCTGGAGAAAGTCAGTGTCAGTGAGTAAAGGGAGGTGGATAATGGGTCTGCGAGGGCATGCTCTGATAGGTTGTTGCATTGAGGAGGTACCAGGAGCAATAATGTTGAGGGTGATTGGGGAATGGTCAGACCATTTTGTTTCGGGGCTCACGTTAAATTCGGACACGAAGGGGAGGAGAAATGGAGTAATTATGAAGTAGTCTATTACTGTAGTTAAGGTAATGGGGAGACCCTGGCAATCGCTGGTGGTCGTTGCAGAGAGCGAGCAGAAGTATGCCTCGTGTTGACACGGTGTCCGGAGTGAGGTAATAATTCTCCGATTCGGGCATTAATGTCGCCTCCCGTAATGGACGGTGTGTCGAGTTGCATGAGAACCTGCGTGTGTTTTCGACAAATGCGTCCCAGGGATCCATGTCAGACCAGTCACGCCAGTTTGTGCGTGAGGACTCGGGAGGGATGTAGACGTTACGGATTAGTGTGCCATTCACATCAACGACAAGTAAGTCAGGACTGGAGAGGTCCTGGCGAAGGCGGCAGTGTAGAAAGATATTCTTGCAAGCCATGACAGCAACGGCGAATCACATTTACAAAGAGTTCATTCACGATGATCCAATGAGAACGCTTTTACCGGGAATCATGACAGTATTTCAGCACATAATTTGAGTTGAATAAGATACATATACAATGTTTCGTCGATCATCGCTTGCGCAGATTGTACGGAAAAGTCGAGGGTAATGAAGAAGAATTGGAATCGTCTGGTCGAGGCAATCCGGCTGAAGCGCGTCCTGTAGCAATGTCTCCGATCCTGCTTTGACCGCGGCGGAATCGGACAGGTCTACCGTTACCTTTACGCTGCTTCCCAGTTCGGGCACTAGAGCCAAGTGTAACAGAGTCGACATTGGTGGATTTGGGACCCTTGGTTCTTCGATTCCCAGAAGTACTAGGACCTGCAATATCATCCCCCTTATCAAGCTTGATGCTCTTGGTTTTGCGGGTACCACTAACAGAAGGAGCTACGCCGGTATCGTCGACTACCGTCGAGGATCTGCCACGTTGCCTCTTACCTTGCTGGTGGGAATCGTTCTCAGCTACCATCCCTGGAGACACAACTTGCGGGTCATTCTGAATCTTTTGCGCAATTATTTGAGAAAGACGGCGCATTAGCATGTCATGAGAGACTCTCTTGTCTGCCTCATCTAGCCCTTCAATATTCAATAAACCAGCGGGAAATAGCTCCTGAGGGATACTGTCTTTCATGACCTTTTCGGGCCAGCAAGATCCTGAAACGCGCAGTACCCCAAAGGGTCCTACGTCAAGGCAAAGATTCGGTAGCTCGCTGAGAAGCGAAAGGATTTCGGGCTGTCAATGACCGATATTAGCCATTACGAGAGAGTCCTGAATGCACCACAAATCAACATACCTGATCACGAAAGACTTCATTAGGATGCAGATCTTTGATATCTTGTATAATATTTGGGTCCTCTTTGTTCGTATATATTGACGAAATGTGTACGAAAACCCAGAAACACCGAGCATCTGCAAGTTGCAGACAGAATACTAATATCAGTCCAATGCTCGATGGATGCTGCAGAACACAAAACGGTTCATCACGCTCGTGCTTGAACCAGGAGAGCGTTTCCTCTTGAGAACTTGCCATGAGAACTAATCTATCGTAGGTCTCTTCCACCCAGGGGTGCACATCTACTGCCTTTAGTCGTCGAGTCGTCGTGAAAGTGACAAGTTTCACTTGAGGTAATGATGTAGGAGGTAATCCAATGACAGTGAAAACATCCGAGGTATCGCAGAGATGGTCCAGAATAGATACAAAAGTTAACGCCAGATATAGGGCATAATGACTTGGAGTTACTTCTTCAATATCGTCGCGTTTACGGTTGCAAAAAAAGCTGATGAACTTTCTGATAGAAAAGTACGAATTTTTTTTGAGCCAACCTGCGCCATAGGTCACCGTCAAAGGCTCGTCCAAGGCGATTTGGGAACATTCGGGGTCCATAAAATATCCGTAATCTTCAGTGATTAAAATTCTGTCTTTTGTCGAGCAATCAATGATTCCTCTTGCAGTAGTCAAAAAAGCAATGACTGCACGATGCATTTCGGCCGTGCTAAGTGACCCTGAAGGAAAAAGATCATGTATTGATTAAAGACGAAGAAATAAAGAAGAGACAAACGACGTACGTTCAAGAAGACCCTTGGAACCAAGCGGTGAATACCAATTATTGTAGCGAGCCTCTTCGCCTCTTGAATACTCCTCATTATCATGAGGCGCATATTCAGTGAAGTTTCTGATATAATTACCCAGTAACGTATGAGGACTGGTGAAATTGCTATGAAGCAAAACGGCAAGGAACGACGCCGTGTAACGATGCCTGACCAAAAGAAAAGTCGAATTAAGTTTCATTCATGAGGCGACAGGATCACGGCGGGTTCAATCGAAAGTGAACGCACCTTCCACGCAACCAATACCACATACGGTCTATCAAGGCTTGTCCTGTGACTGAACTAGCAAATGAAACAGGCATGAATTGGGAAACATATCGTCGGTGGTCCTCCGGATCATTGAAAGATCCAGTGTCTGAACACCAGCGAAAATCATCCCACTCGCCTACCAGTGATTGAAAATGATTTTCAGGAATTATAGTTCCAGCGACAACGAATCGGATAGGTAAGTGACCTAGTTGCCGCCGCAGGCCACGTATTAACTCTTTTAGAATTGGATAACGGCCATGATGGTCTTCAAACGCCTCATCGTATTTTCGCGACGCTACATTGGCTTCATCCAGTGCGATGTAAAGGAAGTCACCGACAGTTGACATTTCCGGCGAGTCCCAGAAACTCTGTATTTCGTCCCAAGAGTGCCTGATGGCTTTGTCAAGATCATCGTCACTTAGACCAGCTCTAGTTATTTTGTATTTGAGCATTCCAAATGTGTCGGACGAAGATATGGTATTCTTTGGGAAAATTTGTAATTCCAACCAGCGCTGTCGCTGTTGGAGACAAAATCCTTCCTTGGCACATACTTCTAGGTACATCCTAAAGATGAGCAACCGAGTTAGGAGGACTTCGCTGACCGCACGATAGACTAGACGAATATTAGTTTGTAATAATGATACGTGATTGGCGGAAGAAGTGGATGGTAGGTAGGCGGTCCAAGTAGAGTTTCGATCTATGTTGCTAACGGCCAAAGGAAAATCGGCTGCTCCCAGATTGAAAGAATCGATAGCACACGTCATATAGAATCCCCAGTGTAGGCACAATCCTTCGAGAAGAAGCTTCGTTTTGCCTGTACCCGATGTATTTACAAGAAACCTGTGGATTATAAGGATGAGTGGCTTAGTAACCTGAGAAAAGCACTCTCATACGTGTGGCTGGAAGGCGAAAAGATCCGGTCTAATCTGTTTCTGAGTTGGACATTATATTGGAAGCTGCCCAGGTCATGAAGAACGATTAAAGGTATCTCTTTGTTGGGGTTTCCTAGCGGGATATGTAGGTTTTCGATGTAAGCAGTGGTCTCTGAATCTGCATCTTTGTCATTGCTCAGACTCTTGGGCGGCGTCCAAAAGGGTCGTCTCCATTCTCCGTTTGCTACCAGGTTTATTTTCCCGTTGAAAGAAATTCCCATAAGTAGTTGGTTCATGTCCTCGAGGTGAGGCTGAAATCTCCAAGCGTTTCGTTGTATATATACTGCAATAGTGTGTAAGGATTTCTACCTTACAGATAAAGAGCTAAAAGACACACCGCAAATCTTATCGAGCGCCTCTACATTCTGCAATCTATGTGCCTCCTTCACCGTCTCGTGAAACGCAGGGTCTTTCAACAAGATTCTAGTGCAGAGTTCAAATGGGATCTTCAGTGCTCCAGGAGCGAGATAGGCATGGAGGAATTTGCAAGCGACTTCTGAATCGTCGATGTTCGAAAAAAGTCCTAGGACTTGCTGCTGCTGAGTTAGAGCAGCCATTAAACTTGACGATGATTAATGGTGTCATTTCGATTTAGTTGGTGGAATGGACAATGGACCTACATGTAACCGGCCTATGACTGATCCCGGCGGCGGCAGTTCCGGGCTGTAAAATATTGAGACTGTTAAAGTTCTTTCCTTAACGCCAATTTCATGAGCCCAAGTCTTTCATTCAAAATATTCAGCTAATTCGAGTGTCATTTACGTCGCTCAATGGCTGCTCTCGATCAACAGGAACTTCTCCGAGATTTTCCAGACGTTACGGAGTCAGACCTTGCCTCTAAATTCCTCCATGCATATCTCACCCCGGAGGCACGCAAGAATATCCCATTGGAACTCTGCGCCAGAATCTTGTTGACAGAACCTGAGCTTCACGACAAGCTAAAGGAGGCGCATAAATCACAAAACTCGGAGGCGCTCAATAACCTTTGCGGTGTGTCTTCTCTTCTGTCTGTAGGAATAAGTTCTCATGCACTTTCATCAGCATACTTGCGACGAAACGCTTGGCGATTTCAGCCTCACCTCGAGGAAATGAACGAATTGCTTCGAGAGATCTTTTCCGACGGGAGAATAACGCTGATAGCAAAAGGCGAATGGAAAGGACCTTCTTGGATGCCACCCAAGAGCTCGAGTAAAAATGCTCATATAGATCCAGAGACCACAGCCTACATCGAAAATCTCCGTATTCCGTTAGGTTATCCGATGAAAGAAATACCTTTGATTATTCTATATAACTTGGGCAGCTTTCAACATAACGACAAACTCAGAAACAGATTGGACCGGGTTTTCTCTTCTTCTAAAGACACGTACGATAACCTACCTTCCTTTTTATGTCAAGGATTATTGTTGCTCACGCCCATTACGCGTAGGTTCTTGGTAAACACCTCGGGTACAGGAAAAACCAAGCTTCTTTTCGAAGGACTGTGCCTGCATTGGGGATTATATATGACATGTTCTCTCGATTCTTTTAATCTGGGAGCCGCTGATATCCCATTCGCTTTGGACAACATAAACGAAAATGCTACATGGACCACCCGCTTATCATCTACTTCCAGCGACAACTACGCCTCGTCCCTGAAGACGAATATACATTTAGTGTATCGCGCGGTTAGCGAAGTCCTCTTGGCTCGGTTAATTATCTTCAAAATGTATCTAGAGGCCTGCTCAGCTCAAGGATTTAGTGTTGAGCACCGGCGGCGCTGGTTGGAATCACAAATTTTCCCAACGAATATCATACCCTATTTCGACCCATTTAGTATGCTCAAATACAAAATAACCGAAGGTTCTCTGAGTGACGAAGATCTAGACGAAGCTATTACGCACTCCTGGGACGAAATACAGAGTTTCTGGGACTCACCGGAACTGTCTACCGCAGGTGATTCCTTTTACATCGCGATAGATGAAGCCAATGTAGCGTCGCGAAAGCACGACGAAGCGTTTGAGGACCAGCACGGCCGTTATCCAATTCTGAAAGAGATCATACGCGGCCTGCGACGGCAGATAGGGAGTTCGAAGATACCCATCAGATTCGTTGTTGCTGGCACTATGATTCCTGAAGATCATTTCCAATCGACGGTTGGGGAGTGGGATGATTTTCGCTGGTGCTCAGATACTGGGTCTTTCAATGATCCAGAGGATCACCGGCGTTATGTCTCCCAATTCATGCCTGATTCATTTTCGAGTTCAGTCACAGGACAGGCTTTGATAGCCCGTATGTGGTATTGGCTGCGTGGAAGGTTCGTCTGGGTTCGATTCGTCCTACGCTGTCGTCCAAAGTAATGACACTATTTTTTAAATGGTCAGACACCGTTATACAGCTTCCTTCCTTGCTGTCTTGTTGCGTCACAATTATCAGAGTCCTCATACGTTACTTGGTAATTACATCGGGAATTTCACTGAATATGTCCCCGATGATAACGAGGAATATTCAAGGGGGGAGGAACCTCGCTATAATAATTGGTATTCACCACTCGGTCCCACAGGGCTTCTTCAACGTATGCCATTTGTCATCTACTGTCTTCGCTGAATGCATAATTCTCTTGTTTTTCTTCTCCAGGGTCACTTAGCATGGTCGAAATGCATCGTGCAGTCGTTACTTTCTTGACTACTTCTGGAGGATCTGTCGATTGCTCCACAAAAGACAGAACTCTGGTCACCGAAGATTACGGATACTTCACTGACCCTGATTGCTCCCAAATCGCCTTGGACGAGCCTTTAACAGTGACTTATGGTGCAGGCTGGCTCAAGCAGAATTCGTACTTTTCTTTCGCAAAATTCATCCAGATATTTCGCAACAATAAACGCGACGATATTCAAGACATCCGGCCGACTCCGACTCATTTTGCTCTATTTCTGGCATTGTCTTTTTCCTCCATCCTAGATCATTATTGTGAACCTTCAAGTGCATTCACAGTTATTGGACTACCTGCATCCTTGCCGCAAGTAAAACTTGTCACCTTCACAAGGATCGCACATCGACTACAAGCAGTAGATGTGTGTCCCTGGAGTGAAGATGCTTATGGCAAACTAGTTCTAATTGCAAGTACCCCAGAAGAAACACTGTCTTGGTTTAAGCACGAGCGTGATGAGCCGTTTTGTGTCTTGCTATCTTCCTCGAGCAACCGGCTCATCCTGGTATTCTGTCTACAACTTGCCGATGCGCGATGTTTCTGGACTTTTGTATGGATTTCGTCAACATCTATGAATGAAGACGAGCTGGATTTCGCGCAGGATATTAAAAATCTTCATCCCGATGAACTTTTCCGTGATCAGGTTTGTGTGGTAACATTTCGGAAAACGATCCAATTGTTGACTTTCGGTGTAGCCAGAAGTAGTTCCACTCCTCAACAACTTGCCGAATCTCCTTCTTGATGTAGGAACTTTTGGGGTCCTGCGCGTCTCAGGATCTTGCTGGGCCGAAAATTACATCGAGAACGGTATTCCTCAAGGTCTGTACCCTGCTGGTTTGTTGAATATTAAACGACTGGACGACTCCAATAGCAAGGTTTCTCGTACTTTGCTTATGCGTCGTCTTTCTCATATTATTTCACAAACGAAGAATAGATCAGCTACACTTCCTGCTAATTATGATCTCCCCAAGAAAGGGAAAAAGCGACGTGGCAGATCTACGACGATAGTCGACGATGCCGGTACAGCTAACCCTAGTATTGAGGAAGCTCACAAAACCAAAAGTGTGAAACCCAGTCAAGGGGATGATAGTGCCAGTCATATCTCTACCAAATCTCGAAGGCTGAGGGCAACTCATGTTGACTCTGCCGTTACAGGTTCTAGTACTAGAACTGGGAAGAATCGTAAAGACACAGGTCGACCTCTCCCATCCCGTCGTGGTCAAGGCAGACGCGTTACAGTCGGGGTGGCACCTACTGATTCCACTGCTCCGTCGTCGACTCCATACAATTTGCGCAAGCGATGATTTGCATTGCTGCATTACTCAACTCAAAATCCAAGCTATGTTTGTTGTCTGTATAAATCACAGCCGCAGTCCGAGAGCCATTCCTTCGCCTTATATTATGGATTGGTAAGTGAACTCCCTCTAGTAGTATTAATTCAAGGACGGACCTCGATAGTAAGTATGTACAAGCTGTGATGAAGGCTAATATATTCCATACCTAGAGCGATAGTAAGTATGTACAAGCTATAGGTATAGATAAGCATATGGTATAGAGCATAAGTAAATATAATGAACATACTGAAGGCTGAGGAAAAGAGGGAACGACGAGACAACGAGTACCATGCGGGGGGAATCGTGTAAAATTGTATAGCTATTCCCTACTGCCTATGTGAATCCACCGATGGCCTACCGACGGATATCTAACATTTCATATGTTAATAATCTCGTAGTTGTTAGTTATAAGTTGGTGGTGGTCACTTCAATGTCTGACTGGAGTGCTGCCTGACTACATGACGATCGAAATCAGTACCAGATAGAACACTGGTACTGAGACTAGTTGCGTTTGCGCTTTGAGCCACTAGGTAATATATACTGAGAAGATCCGGTTTCCAAATCAACGGCTACAGCACCCCTTTGGTCGATACCCAAAACGGCAGGATCATTCTCGTCCAAATAGTTCAGTCCTTTCCTTTTAGCGTTAAGTGCGCTCTGCCTGAGAACATCCAGAATATCTGTGGGATGCTCGTTCCCCGTGGTTGAAATCAACAGGCTTGTCCTTAATTTCCCCAATGGATGATCATCGTCCCGATCCGGATCCTGCGTTGAAACTCGTTGTCGTTTCTTTCCGCTTCTTGTCGGCGCCGCTTTTGGAAACGCCTTGCCCAAATCAATGTTGACCGGAAAGCCGCATACGATGCGTATAATGCCAAATTTACCTGCAAGTGGATCCTTGTCTTTGAGGTTCTGGAGAGCATCCAGGACGTTCTTTCTCTGAGTCACTTGATCTTTCTTGAGAGATTGCCATTCATCAGCCAGCACGTGACATCGCAAGAATGATGCTAGACTCACCGCAAAGAACAGTCCTGGAGTCGTTGTGGAAATAGCGTCTCTAAGGGTACACGGCCTGAGTGATTCAGCTCGGTAGAATTTACACTGTATCGCGAGGCATACGTATGTAAACTTGCCCCGATTTTTGCCTGGACCTTTACCAGCTTCACCTTTCAGCTTTAGGAAGCACATGATGTCTGGCCCCATGCAATTCATTGGAAAACAAAATGTAGCCTGCTTCTTCAAGTTAAGCCATTCGCATAAAATGGAGTGATCGTCCGGCCCAATAGCAAGCCCGATTGGTCCGAAGAGGCTCGAGGCACCCCTCACCAAACTGACTTTACCCTCCAAAAGCCTCTGATTTTCATCCAGGTAGAGTGTCACCAATTGTGCTTCCCTATTCTGCAACCCATTGTCATCCGCACCTTCGAAGTCAAAGACGTCATTTAACTTCCTTGACTTTTCAAAAACTTTCAGAAGATAGTACGCAATGAATTCTTCGAATCCATCACGCCCAGTTGTAGGATTGTGAATTTGAATGCGATTAGCCAGAGTTTTGTATACCGTATGAGATCTTTGCTCATTAAACCACACTGAGCACGACAGTAAGACAAGAGGTTCATCAATCTTCACTGACAGTTGCCCATTGTAGCCGCTGATCCTCGCAAGCCCAAGTTCGATGTACATTCTCTCATCTTGTCCCAGATATGTTTCCAATTTCGAGGTAAAGAGGTATTCGTGAGCACTAGTTTTCACTTTTTCCCTCATTCGTTGATCAAGTTTTTCGAATCCAAAAGCTGGAGTAGGCAAAGTCACGATTCCAAAAAAGTCTTTCTCGGGCTTCTCGAAATCAGCGGGAAGGAAGCAGGCTACACTGCGGATGTACTGGTCCAGGAGCTGATGCATGTCCTGATATCCACACTGCAATGCAAGAGACATATATTCCGCAGTGAATCTGTATCTATAAACAAATTAGCACATGATTGAAAGAGATACTCGACCTCGTAACAACAACTTACCTGCCTCGCAGCCAGTAGTACATTCTATTCCGAAGACGCTCAGAAGACTGCCATATATCCAGAGGGAAAAATCTTTTCAGGTATGCAGTCTGAGCTTTGGGATCATCAAATGCACCGGTGTCATAGACACTAGTGCAGTAATCCGGTTTCATAACCACGGAGGAAAGTACATCAGATATGAGCTCTCTGGAGAGCCCTGTCCCAGTGAAAATGAGAGCACCGACGAGAGTCGCAGACCCTTGATTCAATACGGAATCCCACCATCTAGCTATTTCTCGCAGGATGCCCCGCTTTGCTGTCCAGTCAGCCGAGCGGAAGAGATCTTCCAAGTCCGTGACAGCGAACTGGCATTCATCGATCACGATGTAAAGCGGGTTTTCTCTGTTATATAGCCCCAGAGCTTCCATGATCCCATCGACCGTTGACTGGGAGAGACTCTGAATGGTATCTATCTTTTGTGACAGATTGAGGCTTTGCTTCTCGAACCACTTGTTAAGATCACCAGCAAGTTTTTTGAACAGGTCATCCCGCCCACTATTGCTTAACAAATGAGGGTGCAGCTGTAGATGTAACCATCTACGCTTCTGTTGCATCTGGCTCAAATCTCCATTCATATTCTTGACAGCGGCGATGTATTGCTTGAGGACAAGAAGCCGAGCCAGTAACGGAACGAGAAGCTCGGAGCCTGCAAGATGCTGATTCCTTTCGAGGGCCAAACGAAATTTCTCGGACTGAGGGACGTCTTTTCGAAACTGTGAATATCTTTCCTTGAGAACGTCCTGTTCTGTGACATCTTTGGTTTCTGGGCCTTTGTCGCGGTAGTACGCGGCAATATCAGCAGATGTGACTAGAAGGTTTGGTGCGTGGGGAAGGCTGCTCGTGCGCAAAATCTTCCTGATATTGGACATAGCAAAGGGCACATCTTTGGACCCGACGTGAGAATCATCCTGACAGGAGAAATAAAGGCCCCAGCTGGAACATAGATGCTCCAGGACAACTCTGGTTTTTCCAGCGCCAGACGTGTTCACAAATATCCTGCAATTGCCATCGAGTTCGACTACAGAGAAGGAAGGTCATTGTACTGGTAGCAACTCACTTGTGTGTGGGTTCCTTTGTAAATAGGCTTACTATCCGTTCTTTCAGTTTATCTTCTTGTTGGAAACGACCTAGATCATATCGCAACATGTCAGGGAGGTGCTTATGAGGACCACGAGCTCGGGGGATTTTCAGATCATGTATGAACTTTTTGTGGTTCTCTGGAATTTTCAGACGAGGTGAGTCGAATGACGGTTCCCAGATTGGTAAAGATATTTCATCTCTAATAAACTTCTCCATCTGGGGGCTGAGTTCAGACGTGAGCCTGGTGGCCTCATCCCGGCAGAGTGATTCTGATAACGTTTCAGCCAGATTGAACTTCAGCATTACACTACATACCCATTTCTTCCCTAGTCATCTTACTATAACCTAGATCTTGGGATTCGACAAACTGACCTAATAACCATGTCAGTCTTTCAATGAGGAAATTCAAAAAGAAACATCCGTACCTCCACCAGGAAGGTTCGGACCGGATTGATCTGATGCTTGCTGAGCACAATTTTCATGTGGTGACTGACATACGTAACGTACCAACAGTTAGATGAGATAGAGAAGTACCGTCAAATGCATTCCCGCTGCGCTTGAATTGAAAAGATTGCATGAAGATAGGAAGTCAGAGAATGACCGGGGTGAATTGGAGGAGATGAAGGAAAAGATTGAGGAATGGAGGACCGCTGGCTTCGCTGTGCGTGGAAGTTCCTTTAAGTACTTGATAAACAGGGTAAGATTCAAAAATGGTCTGTCGTCAAGTAACCTGTCCTATCGGCGACACGATAAAGAAGTGACACATTGAACAAAGGTTGCACTAGTAGCCTGTAAACCCTCCATCCGTCAATCTCTTCATCAGATGGCCGAGGACTCACCTGAGTTACGAATGAGGATACCATTGTTTTCCCTTATCTCAGTATGTAGGAAAGAACAAAAGCATTCCGAAGGAAGAACAACACCTACCACAAGTTGATACACGAATTGTATTATGATATGGATGATTGTGCGTCCATCTGTCAACGCTCATCATTTAAGAAAACAAGCACACCCTCACACAGTTTCCAAGCTCAAGGAATACAGGGAGAATTGCATATCAGGTTTTTGTTGCATTTCGGGTACGTGGCTTCATTCATTTCGTACAGTTTGACTCGTGACACGCGTTCAAATCTTCCCTTCGCATCTATATGGCATACAACAAGACTGCTATAAACAGGTCGACATGGACTACTAATGTGATCCCGGAAACCGCTCGGCGACGTTTTGCTTGTGTAGAAGAAATCAATTCATCGATGTACACACGAGTCCATTGACGCACCTTGGTGTCAAAAATTCATTGATGCACCTTGATGTACACGAGTCCATTGACGCACCTGGATAATCATCTGCGACCGATCGAGTGGAAAGACATCATGAGGGATTCCGGATGACGCGGTGAAGGGATGGACGTTCCATTGAAATCTAAGACCGAAAAGAGAGTATATGAGGCAAAGAATGAGACAGGAAACTCAGAGCTTGACCTCGATTACATTATCTAGACCGCATCCTGGATTGTAGCCTCTCGATTCTCCAAATTTGTCAGGATGTTTATTGAATTTGGTTTGAAGACGATTCGTAACTTGCGGACGTTATCCAGCATCGATTTGAAGGTCGTTTCCTACTGTTGAATTCAGCGTTCGAACGAGATATCTACATAGAGTGTTGTATCAAGCTTGACAAGAAGGCGTAGGAAGGCTTGAATAATGTGCTCTGGATCCAAGATCGTAAGATTGTTTTCCGGAATTTTGTTCAAGGGAGAGTCCTTCCTGGAAGGGAAAAAGCAAGTTGAGAAGATAAAAGGCAAGCAGCAAGCATACATCGCCGAGCTGTCTGCTGCTGTCTGTTACAATTTTGAGTTGTATCATCGTCTGTCAAGGTAGAGGTAAGACGATGTGACAGTGTGACCGTTACGACCAGTTACGACCTTCAACCAGCTTGGCGATCTCTTGCCCCAACGCGTTCCAACGACCAGGCTGATTACTTTTACTGAACAAGAATTTTGAGCGTCAACGCAATGTATTTGTTACTCAATTTCTCAATATTTCTCATAATCATCTCGACAGACAATGTAACCTAATCTAGTGCTCCTTCCTAGATGGAAGGTAGGGTGCCGTGAATAATTCTCAAGTTTGTTATTAACATTAACATTCACATTGGCCCTCCAGAGAGCTATCTTTAACATAGTTAATAACATATTATTAACATAGATGTGAATGCATGAATTAACAAGTGAAAGATTGAATTTTTAACATGTTAATAACAGGTTTAGATGTGAATAAATCCTTTGTGCTCAGATTTCATCCCAATTTACATCTTCGTCGTTTATGGATGGCTTCTGAGCTGCCATCATTGCATTAGTATCTATTGAAGTCAATCCAGCTAAGATGGGAGATGGGTCCAACTTGTCTTTGGGCAGAACTTGCTTCAGAATTTCTGAGCCCAAGTTGATTTCCTCATATAATTGGATACCATCCTCAAATGCAGACTCAGGGTACAACATGGGCGTGTACTCCTGCTCATCAGCAGCATCCAACATGTCAATCACCTTTTCGCCTTGAAATTCGTGGTTGCTTTGAGAGGTACCGGTTAGATCAGAAACATCACGAAAAGTGACCATCGGCTTTGCTTGGGTTTTCTTTGGCTTCTAAAAGGACATTAAAGTACTTTGTGCTTGGAAGCGTAAGTGCACCTACCTGATGAGTACCATACCATTGCCTGATCTTCATCATGTTGATCAAAGTGTCAACCTTTTGACAATTGCACAGAGGAGAATTGAGATAAGTCAATCGAGAGCCCGAACGTTCATCTGCCATTGAATTTGCCAGAGCTGAAAACCCCTTGATGCACAGAAACTAGACACAATGCAAAAGGACATGTCGGGTGTATTGATTTGGAACCCTCCTACCGCAAGAGTTCGAGCCTTGGGATGCAATGCAAGTTCTTTCCACCATTCAAGCTCAGACTTCTCACCCAAAGGGTCTGTGAATGGATACTCCTGACATGAGAAGGCAAGAAGCTGCGGAACAAATTCTTCTGCTAGCACCCTGGCTGATCTTGCTTTTTCCATAAGTGGTGCAATGCTCGCCATAGTTGGATTTTTCTTGTAGAAATTGATTTCATTTTGGAGTGTTTCCTTCAAAGCCTTTTTCACACGTCAATAAGCTTTTGGATTTGGTGTTTGCTCTGCCTCTGGGTTGGATTGAGGTGGTAGTGCTGTAGTACGGATCAATGGGACAGGAACAGTACCAGGAGATGACTTTTTGAGAATATCGGAGCTCATGTATCCTATACCCTATGTTAAGACTTTTGGAAGTGATAGTGTCAATTTACTTATGAGGACTAAGATAGAACATTGTGAAATATGGATCATCTGGAGTCTGGTCAATGAATGCCTTGTAACGAGAATTAAAGATTCGCGCAAGCTCTGGTTTGATTTCTGTTTGCTCCTGGTCGAGTTCAAAGAGCTCCGTCAGCTCAGCACCCATAGCAAGCCAAAACAAAAAACCATCAGCGGTATTGGTCTGAGCAGCTTCAAGTGACCAGAGGGAGCATGCTAGAGGTCCTACGATCTGGATATATTGAGCAAGTTGGAGCTGGAAATTTGTACTGCTCAGTCTTCCGGAAATCTTTGCCATAACATTCTTATTCTAGGTACATAGGAAATCTGACTTCGGGACACAAAGTCAGCTGCAAAGGAAGCACAATACCTTGATGTTAATCTCCTTCCCAATGATAAGGTCACGTATGAATGGAAAGCAACGATCAAGTGCTACCGCAGCACTGTAGTGAGTAGCAAAGCGGGTTTTTCCAATGGTTACGAGGCCTTCAGTAACCCCTTCTTCCTGGCGGAATGGTTCAAGTTTTTTTGTGGCCGAATCAGAATGGCTGAAGTGGCAAATGGTGGTTTTCATTGTATCAAGCATCTAAGCAAGATTTGTTAAATCAGAAATTGCCTGAGAGAGTGAATGACATACCGGTTGAAACTCTTCAAGTTTGGTGATGTCCTCGATAGTGAGTGAAATGTGGTGGACACAATCTGGAAGAGCAGAGAGCGTTGGCTCCTCAGTTTTTGCAAGTGCTTTACCCCCTTTCGTGTTGGTTGTACTGTCAGAACACAAATGGCTACTATGACCACGGCCTACTTCGTCGAGTGACTGCAAAAAACAATGAGCAAGTATTGCCATTTCAGTCAAAAGTACACACCCAAAAGATGTGATCTTTGATCCATTCTTGGGTATGGGACTCCATTGTCCCCTCATATCCACAAAATAGGAATGTTTGGCGGTCAGGAGTTGTAAAATGACCCGTATACACTGATTCATGACCTCTGGTGTTATTCCCATCGAAGTAGAATGTGAGATGATGATAGCCTTGAAGTATTTTGATCATTTCTTGGTGAATCCGAGCAGCCTCTTTTGGAATATGCTTATCAGCAAAGGTTGACGAGGATGTGACTTTGTATTTTGAATTTGTTGCAAGTGCCATGAATTCTCTCCATTTGTCAGTATCTAAAAGATTTGGAACAAGGCCGCAAACACAGATTAACTTCATGATACAGAAGTCCATCCGTTCTTGCCATTCCTTCCGGCCAGTGTGCATAAAGTCATGAAGCTGACCTCCTTGCTTAATGCTCGGGGCATCAGTTACATGGGAAGAGGAGGCAGGGGACAATGAGGAAGTCTGATTAGCAACTTTTGCTCCCAGAGAGTCATTGGCCTGCTTCGAGACTGCATATGCTTTATCTTCAGCTGAGAGATGCTTGCAATCTGCAGCATGCTTCAAGAGACAGTCTTGTGCAACATTACCATTTTGAAGCCAGTCGCACTTCTCAGCAATGCAGCCAAAGGAGGATGATGAGTTTTTTGTGTTGGTATATTTGACTGCAAGGTGTGAAATAGTCTCCTTGCCTCTTGCACCTCTCTTAGAAGTACTCTTCTTCTCCAACTCAAGATTCTCGAATTTCTTCCTCAATTTCCGCCGCTGTTGACGCCATGGAGTAAATTAATGGGAAAGATGTGCATCATGAATAAACTCAAACTTACTTTTGTCATGTAGTCATCATGATCAGCATTCAATGAATTTTCACGCTCTTTTCTTTTCTTATATGCTTCCGATAGAGAAGCTGTGATATCAGGAAGCTTTGCAACAAAATTCATTAAAAATCCATCAGAAATTTTGGGCATACTTACTGGCTGGCCTGCATCTTGTATTACCTTTGCGCATCCATCAGCAATGTCTTCAACCCACTTCTCAAGGACTCCATCAGGTTTTCCATTGCTATCCGGATACTCCTTCAAGAATCCTTCAAGTAAGTCAGCAACAGCGCCAATACTATTGTTCCCTTGTTCTTCAATTTTAAGTCTTCCATCTCCTGTGGTTGTTAGGGGTAATGCTCCATACGTACGCTTACACTTACCCCGCCGTTCCCTCCAATCCTATGTCGTAAATGGCATTATTAGATCAGACTGTACAGTACCACCTATACCACGTAGACAGACACCTTCGAGCCCCTCAGTTGCTTTACACACAACTGAGATATATATCCTAACAGATTATGAGACCCGCTCTTTGAATAAGAGCAGAAAGGTGAAGCGAGAAAATTCAACCAAGAACTATGTCATTTGGAAACAGCCCGAATATACCAAGACTCCCGGAAGAGAAACAACTTGCCGGGGAGGAAAACTGGCAACTGTACAAACGCGAGATACTCTTTGCCGTGCAGTTGAAAGGTCTGACGGGATACATCGATGGGACGATACCTAGGCCGAACGCGTACCCAGGACCCATATACCCATCGACTCAACCTCCTACACCACTGTTCAGTCCGACCCCATGCCTAGAGGAGTGGGAATCTCGCGACAGGCTTGTTGCCGGAGCTATCGTCTCAAACATAACGGACCCAGTCGGACTTGGCGTAGACGAGACAAAACGGGCATCAGAAATCTGGATAGCCCTGATCAAGAGATTTGAGAAGCGGAACGAGCAACGCATCCACCTGGCAGACACTAACCTTCGCCAAGAAAAATACAATCCGTTGGAAGACATGATGGAAGACCATGAGAAAAGGATGCGCAATCTCCTCAAGAAAGTCCACGACCTAGGGGGAGTAGCGACGGACGCCCAATTCCGACGCATCATTATATCCTCGATGCCTCCCGAGTGGAGACAAGACGTCCGCAGCGTCCCAGGAACGTCAAGCGCAGATGCTTTCTCCTACCTCCACACACTCTGGTATGAGAAGGAGGCAGAGCGGGACACCAAGAGGGTAAAAGCCTTAATGGCCGCTCATACACAGACACAGGGACCGCAATCTTGAGGGAGCAGCAAAACCGCAATAACGTGCCACAACTGTAGTAAGCCGGGACACATTGCAAAGAAATGTTGGGCCAAGGGAGGCGGCATGGAAGGCCAATGGCCAAAGCAGGGCCAAGCAGATAAACGAACAGCTACCAATGCGAACCAGGCAGACATGGACAAAAACGACACATCCTCACCCATGGCAATGTATGTGATGTTGGCGGAAGTCACGAACAAGCCAAGTAGGTCCCTCTACGCCCAGAAACCCAAACCGACCACTGACCCTGCAATCAGACAGGATTATCCCATTCTAAAGGGAGCGGGTCAGCGGGATGCAGGGACGGAGGCTGTAGATAGGGACCTAGATAGCAGAGCAACCGTAACTAAAGACAAATGCTTAGCATGCCATGGCAATACATCATTATATTCTCCGTCCGTACCTACGACACGAATGTTCATCGATTCCGGGGCATCCGAGCACTGCTGGGTACGGAAGGCCGACTTTGTAGAATACACAGAGGTACACGGACAAGGCAGGAGCAGCGCCATTTCAGGAGAAGCAGGGAGATTCAGGATACTCGGCGTAGGAACCGTTCAGATCACTACTCAAATAGGAGAGAATGAAAGGGTGATACAGCTGCAAGGGGTCAAACACACGCCAACTTTCAGCCACAACCTAATATCACTGTCAACGCTCGACGCCCGAGGAATGCAGGGCGAATGGGGACAGGGGATACTCACAGTCAAAGCAGCGAACGGCGAGACAATCCTAGAAGGCTATGGACGGGACAAAATGTACGAGGTCGAAGTGCTGGAAGCAGGAAAAACCACAATCAACTACTCAAGAGCGCGAGATAGACCAATCGACATACTGACCTGGCACCAAAGATTAGGACATGTAGCCATACGCCGGATTCTGAGGATGGCTAACCGTAAGCTGGTTGACGGACTCCACATCACCAACCGAGAAGTACGGGGGATGTGTGAGGACTGTTTGTACAGGAAGGCAACAAAGCACCCGTTTGACGAGATACTCACGCACAAATCCGAGGTATTGGAGAGGGTGCATATCGACCTATTCGGCCCGTCAAGAACACAGACGTGAGGCGGAGCAAGCTACCTTATGCTCTGTACCGACGGGAGGTCATCATTCCGAGTACCAACCTACCTCACGAATAAATGAAAGGAGACCGGGCTAAAAGCACTACACGAGTACAGAGTGCTGGCCGAAAACCAGACCGGCAAGACACTGAAAATCATCCAAATCAATGGCGGCGGGGAGTTGAACAATAGCCTAGTTGACACGTACTGCGCCGAACATGGAATAACCATAGAGAAGGTTCCCCATGACTCCTCCGCAGCGAATGGGGTAGCAGAGAGGTCGTTCCGCACGGTAATGGAGGGAACGCGTACACTGCTAGAGGACGCCGGATGTCAAGCCCATGCCTCGGGCCCCCAGTTCGCCGCTCAGCATTCCGACGATCCACCTTTATTGTTCTTTCTCGCTACACATACCCTTTCACTCTAGTCCCTC
>MU823750.1:1338-22702 GCA_027921425.1 Lentinula novae-zelandiae | reverse complement strand
GCTGAGGCTGAGACACTGTGCTACTGAATGGAATTTACAGTGGACACTGTAAAATGTGATACTTACTTGTGGTAAATGAAGAGTTAAATAAAAAAAACTGTAAAATGTGATTTTCTCATGGAACTTGTCACCCTGAGAATCCGCCGGACCGAGTGTTAGAATGATCAAAAACAAAATTGAAGCTCGACCCTCCCGCCTACTCCACTCGGATAACACTACGTAAGTGCAGGTCCTTCTTCTGTTCCTTTTTAGGAACAAAGCTCTAACCGACCAGATCATTTGAATGATAACAGCTTTGTTTGACGCAGGTTTGACGCCCAGAACACCTTTTCTTCCCTCCTTGCTAATATTGCATGTTCCATGGCATCGTGATAATTGATGCGCCCCATGCAGTAATGTGCTCAGTTCGAGGGATGACAGAAGTTTACTCATTCCTCCGAGTATTTCTTCCCTCAAACTTGAGCTTCTATGGCTCCCCCGCCTTCTCTGATCTCATCGTCGCCCCCAGTACTTTCTCACTGCTATTGGACGTTACTAGCCAAATATCTCTATATATAGGCTACAGGCATCGGGTGGGACAACGGGAGTATTAGTGAGTATTTTTCTATGCTTTCAAAATGTGGCATCTAAAGACGCCGATACAACAGTGCTCTCATCGAACGCCTAGTATAACTCATCCTCGAAACCTTCCTCGTTATTCATGCTTGATTCTGGTTGTATAGATGTCCGGCGAATCATCGCAGAATCATGTCTATCGCGAAACAGGTGCTCCGAGACAAATTCCAAACACCGTTCAAGATGCATCAACGAACAACCATATGCTGAACGCGTTACCTTTTATGCGCCACCTCGCCCTGGAGTGGCTTCAGGATCTTCTGAGTACCATGTCCTGTTACCAGCAGTTGCCGGAACTTGCTCCTCCATATGACGGATATCCACTACCGAAGGGTTTCCCATTCCCAATCACGATTCGACCTGCTCTGCGTCGTTCATTACTTCCTTTGGTCGATCTCCTCTATCATCTTCCACTTCTTTCACATCGAGAAGATGTAAACGCCTGGGCGGCTGGGCAAGTACAAGCCAGTGACGTCGATGCTCTACTTCTCCAATCTGAGCTCTTCCACTGGGTCGAAGAAGTGGACGGGAACGATCAGTTGTATTGGGGTATGAAAGCGTATCTGATTATGTACGGGTATCCTCTGCTAAGATGGGTCCGGGATGTTAATGGCGAATGGATGTCGCCGCTCATGTGGGAGCTGAGATGGGGTGAGTGAGCGATTTGTATTGTGGTTCGCTCTTCTTGTTATTCAAATGTCATTGCACACCTTCAACGTCGCAAGGAACAACCCTACTTGGTGCTTTGGAACTGAATAGCTCGATGTTCCAGGAATCAAACTTCCAGCCGATGATGGGTTTACTGAATGGTGAATTTATTTTGCAGAGCTTGATACTCTCTGTCCAAACACGCACCGCTATCGTATTGTGCAAAAGCGCATCGGCTGGATTCGAGTTCATACCAGGGAGGAAACTGGGACCATCGGAGGATTGAAAACGGTTGCGATGTGAGGAGGATGGAGAGTGTCTTATGTTGTCGCGCCATGATGTGGGCTCCCGCTTGTCCTACTTACAGAAAAAAGGCAGTTGAAAGATGTCGACAATCAACTTTGAGACTTCGGTGCGTTGGATATCAGATCGGGCGACTAGGAGAGGGATCACTTTATAATCTCGAACTGCTCCTGAGATTTGACTGAGGAAGGAGATGAGCTTATACTCCATGACTTGTTTGCAGAGCCCTCTTCATCCTTCAGGTAGGCAGGGAGAAACCTGGAGAGGGAAGAACCATGCTCGCAACTCGTGGAAAAAAAACATCAAGTGATCCTCAGAAGAGATGAATTCTACGGGACGCTGGAGGAAAGGCTTGCTTTCGAGAATCAGCAGTACCTTGATACTATCAAATCTCAATCTGACTTTTTAAGTATTGGAATCTAGTTGATCCCGGAGTTTGACCAGCTTCTCAATTTCCCCAACGGATTCAAACATTTCCCTCGAACTGCATGATCTCTGCTGCATTGAATGAATCCTTTCGGGGGAATAACTTGCGTTACATGCTCATTGGCAAAAAAAATGGCGACTCCCCTCGAGGATTGAGCTTGATCACTTCCCAGTTCTTGATGTTCTGATGAATCATGATATAAGATTTATTGGAAATTCAAACCTTTAAGCTTAATGCGCACCTTAAACGCAGTGTCATTGGTGTTACTAGAGCGTTTGGACATCACGATGTAATACTTCGAGCCGGTGTAGGCTGAATCCTGAAGAAAAGGACCTGGTCAGTATGCAAGGAAGTTCTAATAAATGCCTCGCATGGAAAAATACTGATAAATAAGGACCTAAGGTGTACATGATGAAATTTTGGTCGGAGAGATTTGGTCATCCCAAATGGTGGTAGATGACTGTATTCTTTGACCATTTTCAAATATGCATTGCGTTGCCTTTCTGACAGAAACAAACCAACCGAGTGAATAATATGGATGGAGGACATCGTAAAACCTGCTGAAGATTACCTGAAGCATCAAAAACTACATTTGGATGTTTGGATTATTCACTTGACATAATGGAAATCAAGGGACAACTACTTTCTCTTATTCAATATCAAAGTACTCTCAGAGTATATCTTTTTGGAGCTGCCAAGTCCCTTTCTACATTGTTGTTGTGTTTTGTATTCAATACTTCAATGTCACTCTTCCTTGTCATTCAGCTCTCACTTCTACACTGTACAGAAACACTTGCTTTCACAGTTGACTGATGTGAAATGCCAATGAGCTACCTCATAGTTGCTCACAGCTCTGAACAATGAACAATTATGAACCGAATTACAATCCGAAGATGATCACACTGGCAAAACGATATTGAAAAATCATAGTCACTATTTTATATATACTATATATTCCTATTCCTATATGGGAAAGTAGGTACACTTATTAGAGCTCATTTGGAGTTTAATATGCAGACTTACCATCCCTGCTATTTGAAGCTGCTCTAATGTTTTTGGATTGAATGCAGAAAAAATGTCTGTATCCCATCCGTTTGTTCGGTACTCCAGCCAAAGATTTTGAAATTGTTGCACTTGTTTCCAAAACCTTCTTCTGCTTCTCATTGAGAATGACTCATTACTTGTGTTCACTGTAAGGTATGTGGGGATGAAAGCATAATAGGGAAATGCCTGGTTCTGGAATGCAGACATCAGGCTGGTAGAAGTTGTGGGGTTTCGATTATAATGAAGTGTATCGGAAGATGTGAGCCATTCTTGCGCAATTTTCTCTGCCTGTTCTACTTCCTTTGGAAATGCCGCAACTGGCAATATCCAGCTGAATGACAATGAGCAAGGCCTGGGTACTCATCATGAAAAGAATTATTTTCACCGTAATTGTCCATACGGGTTTAGTACTTCCCATCTGAGGATAGCACTTAGCATACCTGGGTTTGTTATGAGCAGCCGCATGCCTTTACTTGTGCTAGACAGGTTCATAACATCTGAAAGTTGCAGAAGTGCAAAAATCTGCAGTAGCACATCTTGAGGCAAGTTATGCAAGTGGGTTAGGGCCCAAGCTCCCTTTAATATTACAAAGGGAGAAGTAAATGTAGTCGGAGGAGATGGCCATCTGCAGTGAGCTTTTATCTACAATAGAGGGTCTGAAACACAACATTGTACCACTTACAGGTCAGGCCGCATGCATATCCATGCTTTAAAATCCTTAATGAGGTAAGGAACAAGCTCTTTGCCTTGTAGTCCTCGGGAGATTGCAAGCCCGGTCCAATGAGAACCTTTCCGGGTCCCGTAAAATGTGTCTTGAAAACCACTTTCAGATGCTTCAATCCCATCATATTCTATACCAGGGAGGTAGCCAGCAACTCGGGGTTCGTGCCAATCATATTCCACTGATTAACCCATCAATCAGCATCCTATTACCCAGTCACTGAAGAAGTGACTTACCTCGACCTTGTAATCGGGAGTTAATTATCTCATATAGCTCACTAGCAAAACCCATATCATTTGAATCCTGAGGAAATGCAAGAGAGCGGACAGGAAGGGAGCCACGATTTATCCAAGCCTCTAAATAGCGGTATGGACCCTCGAGAACAAAAAAATTGGGTTTGCGGTCGCGTGAAGTGCATGAGGTTGATTCTCGCACTATGTTGTTATACCAAGGTGACGCTGTGCCGCTCGCTTCATTCAAAGGAAGAAGAATATTAAATCCTCCATAACCATTTGAGCTCCGCACCCTCCGTAACTCTACCCCTCGCCCTCCAGCTGCACGGGGACGTCCTTCATCCCAATATATGGCATTACAATCACCAAACTGGCCAAAATACCCAATGGCAATGGCAGTGTCAAAGAAGCCCCCATCTCCAAAGCCGTCAGGCCACCAATGATTGTGGTCCATGGCTGATCTACTGCACAGTGTCAGTGTATCTTTTAATGTTGATCTGAGCTCAATAATGTTGGTGGATGAGTTACGTGAAATCTCCTCTGCCATAGCGGTAGCCGTGAGGTCAACTTCCGTAGTCAAGATCCTGGGACCACCAAGGGGGCGAATACCAGTAAGCACGCACAATTCATCCCAGCCCCCCATGTTGTAAATGGACGAAATGAAGAATGAAGAATGAACGACAGAGGAAGAGATAGAGAAAAACGTTATATTATTAAATTAATGTGTTGTTGTCATCTGCTCTGCCACGTTGCTGATATATTACGGCAGTGTGGAACTCCCTCAACCAAGCCGTGACTGGACATTCTTCAACATCAACAGTCTGGATTCAAGTCATTTGATATGCTGAGAGAAAGCTACATTCAAAGTCAAACTAGAAAACAAATTGAATTGTACTGGGCAGTGGGGAGTGAAAGAACCCTCGAGAGTCATGGTCACCAAGTCCATGCAATTTGAAAAATTTAAAAATGGTTTCATTGCAGATGCAATATTTTATCATTGATGAGTGGAAGTTTCAGGATCATTCTAAAACTGGATTATATCATTGACATTCCGTCTACAATGCGACCAAGTGCTCATTCCCATGTAACAGGTCCTTGGTCAAAGACTCCATAGCATTTGCTCATCTTTGAAGTGAATGTTTGTACTTGGTGAGCAGACCATGTATGGCTATATGGCAGATACTGTTTCGCTGTCATTGCAACCCGAGACATGATACTAATACACCAACTGCTCACTTTGGGGCGTGCTTGGGCCGCATCTATCACCAACAAAACAGGTATGGACCAGCCACTACCAGTGCGTCTGACATGGTGCATTGTAATTGCCGGTTCCCGGAAACTTCATATTCTGATGGCCTGTTTGCGAAAACCTCGTATGCTGATGGCCAACACTGACGGGCACTGGCCGATTCATGTTTTGTTGATGCGGGTCAAGCAGCCGCGATGGCAGGAGCTACCATAGTGATAATATGCGCCTTGTTCTGTCATTTCACTTCATTGCAATTACTGACATTCCGTTTCATTTTCCAATGTAACAACAGTGAAGCACTGTAATGTAACTTATTTTACACGCCTTGTAACCTTGCTTTGAGTATCATACTGCAGTGTCACGGAAAGCAAAAGCCACGACAAAGTATCATTTAGAGGGATCCATCCATTCGCTTGCCAGTATAAAATAGCAAATGAGGCTTCTGTTTCGTCAGGCTGGCCCTCTTCTCCTGCATATTTATCTTCTACACTGTATGTTCTTGCTTTTCTTCCAATAATGTGATTGACCCCCATGAGTATAGACAAACCTTGGTTGATCCAATTATAACATGCTTGAAATGCACTTTCTCGAACTCTCTTTCCTTGCAGTACTTCTACCTGCAGTTCTAGCGGCCCCCGTCACTACAGTCTTATGTGAAACATATAATTTTCGAAGCAGTGGAGCTGGAGTTGGGGGTAGAGCTCTATGCTCTGAGGAGTCAGCATACAAGTGGGATGGAACCTCTACCAGTGTTACTCCAGAGTACGATAGTGGCAGTACCTGTGGTAAGTTTGTCTTCTCAATACATTAACAAGTTAATGAAAACAAAATTGATTTATTTCTAGACCATGTTTTGGAGGTCAGCATCGCCACTTTGGTGATCCAACAGAGGTTCTGTCCTGGAATGGATGCTTCCAAGACACTCACCAATGAGCAGAAGACAACGAGTTTGGAAAAACTCAAAAACATAATTAATGCCCAAGGGGTAACTGAAGCTCAAAGAAACACATTTTTTTTCACGGTAGCACCCGAAGCAGTGGTGAGTTTATCTATTCATCACTATCTGAGAATGATGCTGAAAATTGTTCATTATGTAGAAAGGACGTGCTGTGGAAAAATGGGTACAAAGTAGATTTGCTTATCTAGCAAAGCAGTTCCTCCAAACAGAAAAAACATCTGCAAGCCTAAAAGCTGGTTACTCACCTGCCAAAATGGTAGCTCTCGGAGACTACCTGACGAAGACACAGGCAAATAGCAATAAAGTTGCTAATCTCCTGGATAATGCTATGGCTTCTGAGGCAGTGAGTCTTTGATTGTTAACTTGTTTTTGTAGTATGTGGATGTTCATGCCTCCGAGTCAAGAAAGCAGGTGGTTTTCCACTGAAGGCAGGCACATCGACAACAATAACAGTGTGGAAAAAGTTTCTTGCATGGTATGCTGAAGTTTCCGAGCTGGCCTCCAAGGAACTGCCTCCTGCGGGAACAGAATCTACTGGAAAGCCAGGAACAGAATCTACTGAGAAGCCAGGAACAGAATCTACTGAGAAGCCAGGAAAAAAATCCACTGAAAAACCAGCATAATGTAGGGTTTATTGAGCAGTGGGCACCATTCAAGGTAGAGTACTTATGCTTACATTAGAGTGTATTAATATCCATATATTACTTCTTTTGTGATAAAAAAGCATGCTGTTTTGGCTGCAAGATCTTCTAGTTGAGAGCATGAACATGTTTCACCTCAATCTAATATACTTTACTGAACATTTGCAATTGATGCTTGACTAAAATTCTATCTTGGCTTGTCATCAGTTTCTATAGAATAGATGAAGGAAGAACACATCACAACGAACCTC
This sequence comes from Lentinula novae-zelandiae, assembly GCA_027921425.1. Classification (NCBI taxonomy): domain Eukaryota; kingdom Fungi; phylum Basidiomycota; class Agaricomycetes; order Agaricales; family Omphalotaceae; genus Lentinula; species Lentinula novae-zelandiae. The sequence continues at coordinate 15,612 of MU823750.1, read as the reverse complement.
CGGTACATGGAATTGACAATCAGTTGTCTTTCTCGGATTGTGTTATGGTACCAGCTGAATGACAGAACGTGAAATCGGGAATGATACCGAACCCACCGCCCCCACGAAGGGAGGACCAAGGGAATATCCATTGCGGAGGGCCGCCGGTGAACGTTGGGGGTAGATAGGGGAAAGGAATTGACGGTGATAGGTCACGAAGGTAAGGAAAGAACGAGAAAGGTTCAAGTCAGCGCAATGGAGTATAGCTCGCCTTGAGAGCGTATAACATCATTATTGACCTCTTCTCATCCTTTGTAGTCCTCTGAGTTCCACCACATCTTGGATCATCCGCCCCTAGAAATGAATTGTTACAACATCAAAAACGGGATTTGAGCTGTATACGAGTTGGTGGTGACGCGATGATTGTGAATGGCGTCCCCAATGTGAGAATCGGCGACGTTGCATGGGGAGGTTCCTAGATATATGGTGGATATACTGGAGGGAGGAAAGTAGGAAAGGAGGAATTTGGCATTGACATTGATGTTGATGCTCTTGACGATTTGATCAACAAACTTCGGAGCGGTGGAGGACTATTCGAGTGATAAGTTGAGTATGAGGTATGTGCATGAGCGACTCGGTCATGTATACACTGGTACTATCCACGATTCAAACGAAATCTTCCCGTGTCGAGTATACAAGCAAAAGGAGTTTTTGGGATTCTGTGAAGTCTCGGAGACCTTCGCCCTCTACCCTAGACTCCTAATCAGAGTCGAGAATCCTCATCTCTTTTCCATCTACAGTGGGCGTAAGGGCGGGGAAATGCTTTCAGGAAAAAATGTGGATTGTTCGAGGGAAGAGAGAGGATGGTTAGCGCTGATAGACCCGGCAGGCTATCAATTACATAATTCAGCTTGCTCTCAACGAGGAGGATATTCCTTTGAGATCAAGGATACTCAAGCTATTTCGGACTTGGCAAGAGTATTCTGTCAAGGTAAGCCCATGTACAGTATGCTCTCCGCTCACTTATTGCCCGTGAATCCTTCACATGTGTACAGCTACTCATCCCGTAGCCACTTATCAACCCTTTCCACGACCTCATCAATCTCTTGAGCGGGATCAGGACCCTGAGAGGTATTTGGGTGATAGAACAACGATGTAGTCAGAGATGGACGCCAATGGATGGCTAGAACAAGGAGGATGCTTACTTTTGAAAGTGAGTGGTCTTTTGAATTTTGTCAAACACGTTATATTGATGTTCTAACTGTATAGTGTCGTCAACTTCTCTCACCCAAAGAATCTCCCATTGCACTCCCCCCATTACCGCCTCTCGAAATTGATTAAACACCGATTCATCAGACCGTCCACCCAGGTCCTTTCTCCAAGTCGCTTTCACGCTCCGTGCCATCCACATCACCGTCTTCCACTGAACTCAGAGAATGCGAGTTTCAGTACAGTTGCACAGACTAAGCTCACCGAATATCCCGAATAACAACTTTTCCAGTGTCGGACAGGCTCTAGAACACAGGATCCCGATGAATTTTCAAATCCAAGAGCATTGCCGGGTTGTGGTCTAAATTTAGTAGAAGTAGGTGCAGACGGTAATGAAAGGCCATATACATAACAGCGCTATGCAGCGGCGATGACCGAAGGTCACAAAATGCCTTCTGTTTCTTCTATTTTTGGAGGAGGCGTTCACTCTAACTTTTCCTTTACTTCGGCTCTTCGTTCGCTGGCTATGCACCAAAAAAATCATAAACTCGCTTTCGTGGTTCGCAATGGAGCATTTTGAACTTGGTTCTTGTTCGTGGACTGCTTCGGTTCTTTCTCAAGCTTCTCCTTATGATAATTGTTACTTCAATGCTTGGTCCACAAGCTTGCGTCGATTTGTTCCTTTCCTGTCGTATCTGCCACTATGGATTTGCTTCCATTCCCGAAAAGGGAATGCAATGCAATGAATTTCACCTCAGCGCCTCAAGCTCTTTCTGAAGCTATGAATTCCTCTGTTTTTTTGACTCGTTATCCGTTGGACCACCGCTGCGCAGTTGGTTTCAGATTCTTCGTATCGAGGACTGCCTGGCTTTCCACAGTATAAATTCTATGCATTTTTGAGCTACTATTGGGTATATACGGATCACCCCCCCGTTTCTCCTAGACATCACATTAACCTTTTTTCTCTGCGGTTCTTATCTCCTCGTCGATCCCTCGTTCCACCCTCAACTTCCTCGAAACGAACATGCAGTTTTCCACCCTTTCCTTCGTTCTTCTTGCTTCTATCGCTTCCAGTGCAACACTCGTGAACGCTGCTGCCTGGGTTGCTGGGTATCAATCGTCTGGATATACAGGATGGAATTTACGTCAGGTATGTTTATCTGTCCTATTTTTCCATTGCATCATTACCTAGAACTTTATCCAATCGCAGTATACCCACTTATACGAAGGCAATCCACGCGAAATCGCATATATCGTCGGAAGTGATGAGAATACCCTCCCTGGTGCTGTGTGCGGGTCATGGACGGAGTGGAACATTATTGGGAATTCTAATCCAGGTCAGTTATCGTGTCCTCTCCTCTTGTGTATGCGTTTGGATCATTAATTGCTATTCTGTACAGGCCAATATGAATTCAACTGTGTTGCCACTGTTGACGACATCAACAACAACGCACGTAACAATGGATTCTACGTCGGAGGGTTGAACCATGCAGGAGAGACCATTGCATTATGTCACATCGAGTATTCCGGATCTGAGCTTTGCGATTCGGATACTGTTACTGATGCAGATGACCGAGTTTGTAATGTGTGGATTGTTTGTGAGTAATCACGGCTCGAGAGGTCGGACTCTGTACATGGATACTGTACTATTTCTCAGACTGACACTTTAATGACTTGGACCTTTGTAGCTAGTAGGTAATACTTGATTGGACATTACATCTATGATTTGTGTGTATTAATATTGATTCTATGCTTCATTACCTGAATTAGGAAGACTGCGAGGATGAAGACCTTTTCTTGCTGCGAAAAGGCCGCGACTAAGGTAAGATTAGGTACAAAAATCTCCCTCTAAGCAAGAACAGAATATGTTATTTGATCACACTGTCATCACATGGACATTATATAGAGAATATAGTGAAATTTTCAATTCTTTTGCATGCTGAATATGCAGGGTTTATCTACTATAAATTAGTGTGTGAATATTAGAATCATTTTGAATAATTGTAGAAAAATTTTACCGGGATAGTTTGAAATTTTCGCGGTATATTTACCACCTGAAGAGGTTCTTCATGAGAATCTCACCGAGATGTTGAGACGTCGAGACATAGGACATGTCAGGGAGTTCAAGATCATCATCTGTGTTGGAAGCAATTGGGTAACCAAAGCTCCTGTAATGAAGTTATCACAAAATTTGCAAGTCAGATTGAGTTTTTGTGAGTGATACAAATCCTTCTCTTTGACGGCCCTCCATCCTTCTGTGGAAACCACTGAATTACTATCTGAGAGGTTTCAAATCCCCTGGAATTTCTCCGAAGAGCCCCATTGACAGGAATGACATCAGCAAAAACATGTATGTAGGCGGCTCAATTCGGTTGTCCCAGCACTAAGCGGCACTATCAAACGCTGGCAGGAAGCCTGCGGCTTCCATTTCGTACATGAATTTGCTGATGAACCCAACCAAGTGTATAATGTGGTGTATGATAGCCTTGAATAACACTTGAAATTGACTGGACAACCGAAGGTGAAAAATTCGAAGGAATATCAAGTCGAGGTTCCAGGACACCTATGAAACGAATTTTGGCAGTTATGATTGCTGTTTTTCCCTTTGAATCAGAACTGCTGTCTGACAGCCCGAATGATCTGTCATTCATTGGGAGCCTGAGCATGCAATGAAGGAGTTCTGCCAGTAGGACCACTGCCCTGTCAATAAATCATTGACTGTCACATTTGCACGGCATTCCCTGAATATACACAGCAGTTCAAAAGAGCTCTGTGAGATCATACTGAAAGAGTCAATCAAAACAGCCACTTCATTGATTTAATCATACTAACTAACTTGAATCTTCTAAAGAATTTACAATAAGCCTTAGCATGTTCATTGTCAGCTATATGTCTTAAAAAGGCTTTTGAGCAAAAATGGCATAGTAAGTAGTATGTGCCTTGTCTGAATTATCCCACTCCCCACCACAACCTTGTAAAAGCTCATCATATTCTTCACCTGTTTTAACAAGACCATATCCCCCTCCTTTCAATACTGGTTCTTTCATAGCTTTCCAAAGATTCTGCCAATACTTGCTCCTAATGAAGATCTTTCGCTCATTTCCCTCAGCCAGGGATTGTCCGATGGGCACGTCGCGTATTTCAAAACCAATTTGGGTAAAACCAGCTTGAGTGAGGATAGATGGGAGGTAGGTACCGAGATTGCCGATGATGCCCTTGGCCCCATACATTGCCTTGATCAAAGACACAAGTTTTTTGGATTGTGGACCAACGTCAAAGTGGAGCTCCTGAGCTTCTACCTCCAATAGTTCAATCCAGCCCCCCGGTTGAAGCACCCTGTACAGCTCTTTCACAACTTTCTTCCAGAGGGAATCATTCATTGCAACAATCAATAGACGTTGATGTGCGTATGAAAAGCTGCTAACCCAGTCCAGAGGAAGGTCAGTGGCTGAGTTGACTGAAAAGTGCACATTAGGAGGATGCTGATGAGGGAACTGTTTGTTTGTTATGTCAACACATTCCACATCGATAATACATCCATTTGCAGCGTTTTCTGCTTCGAATTCAAGCGCCCAGATTCCTTCGAATAATATTGGTCAATGCTAAACGGATTACTCGTTGGTGTGTAATTACCACTGCCAGCTGCACTCTCCAAAACCTTATCACCAGTGTTCAATGAAACTGGTGCTATGCGGAGTCGGTTCTCAAATGCTTGGGTTATCCATGCATGCTGATGATTGAGTCTGCAAGGCTCAAATTTATCATGCAGATCGCAACCAGAAAATATTCAGACAAACCGTGCAGTCTCCACTGTATCAGCTGGCAGGAGATACTGTTCAGAAGTGTAATGTCTGGTTGTATTTTGGGACATTGAGGAGCAGGAACACCTTCGGAAAACCAAGGGAGCGTCGAGCAGTCTTTTTGTTTGCAAGGGAATTGTTGAAGATAGCGTGTCAAGGTGGTGATGAACACCAAAAAGATATGACTGTTTATATAGAATAGATCCAAGATCGAAATGTATAAATCTAAGTACATGATAGGACAGCCTGGGACTCATATCCATCTTTTGTCACTGATCATGAGTGTTACAATTGTATTCATGAGATCCAGAATCCACACAGCCTTCATACTATACCAAACGGAATTTGCCTGTCATATAACAAGGATAGGATATTCACAAACATGAGTGTTTATTACCGTGATAAGATGGATAAGATAGGATAGGATATGATGGTGTTTCCACCTTAGTGATATATGTGTCCTCCTCTCTCAGGTAAATGTTGTATTATAAGGATGTTGTACACAGTTTACAGTCACAGAAGGTCCGAGCGTGGACCAGATCTACAAATCAAACTGCGCTGATGTGATATTTCTGGTTGCACACAAAAAGACAATACCGGTGCAGGCCTTCTTGACCGGTATCAGAATACCCACCAGAACAGCCTTCTGGTTGACAGTTGATCTTTTGAAACCGACGGTGATGGGTGAGTTCAGCATACTCAATGCAACTGAATCCCAATATGCTTCAAGTATGATCATCTTTCGCAGCTGCTGATGTGTGAGTAATGACATGTATTCATCACGATCTGTCACCGTCGTTTCACGTAGTGATACAGGACTCTCCCAGTTCGAGATAGTCAATGGAGTTGATCCGGGAATGCAGCCAAAGATAAAAGAAATTATCGAAAAGCATGGATTGCATCCCTCCTTCTCAATGTCTCCCACATTCACTGAAAAATGGGGCTGCCAGATGATTGCTTATATGCTTAATGCTGTGTATTTCTTCAATCTGTTTATTGTCATACCATATTGTCTGATGAACAGTGATAGATTATATGGTGCATCTTTGGTAAGTTTACTCCAAAGTTTAGAGCATGATCATAATTGATCAATATCTGATTGTTAATGAATGACTTACCTGGCTCACTCGGACGGCTTCTTTCGAATCTACAGATACTCACCCTCCACTACTTTCGTTCCTATAGTCAAATTGATTCTGGACGTATGCAAACTATGGTGAGTTATTGTCTACTCGAGGATATTCTACATTTTTTCAATTGTTTGGGCAAGATTGTAATTTTGAGGAAAGTTCAAGGAGATTATGATGATTACATTTGATGACCTTAATCAGAGACCTTCCTACATATAGCCTTTTTGGAACATTGCAATTTATCTTCCTGAGTCATCAAGTGTACACCGACTATGTTATCAGGTTTTCTCAGGAAGCACGTTTGAATGACATTGTCTTGTGAGTTCACCAAAGTCATCAGTCGGAATTACCAAAATCTGACTGTTCCTACAAGCTCTGGAATTGTAAGCTCCATATTTGTTATGTAGAGACTGGAATTATATGTTTGCTCAACCAAACAAACAAGCTACAACTACTTGCTACGGTGAGCTTGGCTGGTATCAAGGAACCTTTGAAAATCTCAAATACAAGTTGAAGTATCTGACAGCATTTACCGCTCAAATGTAAAGGGTTTGAAACAAGTATTTTGAACATTCCTGATGGATGCATACCTTAGATTTTTTGTCACAAGAATCTGGGTCTGTAAGCAAACAGGTTTTGATAGTACGCTAGAGTTAATACTCACCCCATTTTTGTTTTCAGTGTCCCCACCTGAAATTACAAGAAAGTTGATGTACACAGGACCTGTGGTATGCATAATTTTCACATTTTGCCTTCATATTAACTCAAACATTGTAATTAGCTACTTTTAGCTGTCTGTCAAATTGGTAAATCCCAAACTGTGTGTCACATTCTATAATGATTCTCAAATTGTGTAGCATTTGGTATAGGTAGGATTCCTTATGCACAGTGTTTCCTGATCTTTATGTTTCACTTTTTCTGTGCAGCTCAGACTATTCTTTCGTATGTGTACAAACACATTATTCCAAGATATTGAGAGCTGCCAACTGATGTTGTTTCAGATTCCGTGCAGCAAAATTTTCTTTGCTCTCTAGTACCACTGTGACTAATATTTGTATTTCAACTTTTGTAACACACTTACAGCTATACAGAGAATTACATCGACGCAGGCTGGAACCACGGCAGCATGTGATATTCTTATTGCTGTTATCCTCTGCATGCTCTTGCATAAAGCACGATCAGGTTTCCAACGGTGAGGAAAATTCTTTGCTTTTGGTGGAAATTGTTATGAATAATCTCAAAGGAGTGACAAAATCATTGACAAACTCATTTTGTACACCATTAACCGTGGCATTCTTACAAGGTGATATTATTCAAAAATCACTACTGCAATAATGAATAACACTCTTTCAAAGCTTGTGTGCTTTGCTGAATTTGATATTTGTAAGTTTTATCAAAGGTTTGAAAATTAAAAACCCACTGACTTCAAGCAAGTTTGTGGCTATTCCCAACACATTCATATTGTAAGGACTGCATCAACCTCAAAACATTGCTTAAACAAAAATTCCCCCAAGTTTGATTCCACTAGATATTAGCTCACAACGTGAGTACAATGTCTAGCATGACTGTTGTATGTACTAATGTACACTGGCAGTCTATGTCATTTCTGTTGCGGCAATGTATGTGATTTTGGTTTTACACATTTGGATGCTGCAAAGTAAAGAAACACACCTAGGCTACTGTCCCGGAAATCCATTCGACGCAATAATGTCTCAGACCACATCTTTACAGATTCAGACTTTCCATTGCAAAATATTAATCTCAATACATCAACAACTATTCAAATGGTGAGCTCTAATCAATAGCATTTAGTCAGGAGCTCAGAATGAAATATCAGCATCAGGAAACTTTCACTTTTGATGACCAGCATCAAGTCATTAATAATGAAAGCCAGAAGGATTCCAGGTTTACACGGGATTGAGCTGAAATGTAGACAGAAAGCAGCCGAGGCCACATGGTAGGCTCATTAAAATTTTATTTAACCCAGCTGTGATTGAGTTTCTCACCATCTTGTTCTAGTGCCTCAAATTGTAGTGTTATGTCTTGATGGAGGGAACTGTGGAGGAGGTGGCACTCTTCCCATACCTTGCATTCTCTGAAGGGCCATTGCCTGGAATGCGGTCTGATACTAGTAACATGAAATACTTTGACCACTGCGTAGACATTTCAACTGATATCCCATGAGTGCGTTCACTGCAAATTCAATAGCTTTCTGTCACAAAGAGGCAGTGTGTTGAGATCATGTATACTGGCTAGCCATGCCTTCGGAGAGAAAGGGCCGGTCGGTATCGAAGTTGGATCCAGTGGGACAGTAGTGAAGTGATTAACAACACTGCTGCCATGCCATGTGTTCCCAAAGGAGGGAGAGTAGAATAGAGAGGAAAAGAAGCAGCCAAGCCAATGAGTGGCAGTAACACCTATTATGAGGAGCAGACCAGAGTGTTGAAACAGCAGTAACATTGATGATGGGTGATGTGTTTATACTTACTGAGTGTTGGTAATAAGGATGTTGAGATAACAAAGTGAAAACACAGAAAACTCTTATTGAAGAGGCTTAATGTTACAGAGGAACACCTGCAGTATTTCTACTAAACAAGTTACACCCTATAACAACACATGAGCAATGTGAGTGAGTTAGTAATAGGTGAGAGGCAGGTACAACAGCATAGGTGTAGCATATTGATCATAACAAGTATCAGTGAATATATGCATAGGCGACAGGTGCAGACCACAAGATGCACTCCTGTAAGACCTGAGTCTGAATGGGTCTTATAGGTTGGTATTGGCAGTTTATGTTGTAGCATGCTAGGAACAGGCTGAAGCTTGAAGGGAGCTACGGGAACTGCAACCGAGGACGGGAATAATCTAATACAATAATCTAATACAAGTACGAGAATGTTAAGTGTGGCCCTTGAGGAGGTCCCTAGGACAATAGTTGATGGGAGATGATGAGCTGAGAACCGGAACATGTCAGGACAAGGGAGGGCTGTGAGGTGTAAGAGCTCAGAATGTCAACATAGACAGTTTGAGCCGTCAAAGGACAAGAGCTATAGGTGTAGGAGCTCCTTGTCATGAAGTACGTAGCCCCTATCATTTTCCTTTTCTCACTGTTTCGACGTCCTTACTTGTATGATTACATTACTGTCGAATCCCATCAATGACTGATCCACCTGTTATCCTTCTCCTTCTATGGGCTTCTGCTGCCTTCTTTGTTCCTAAACTGTACAGTATTACATTTCTTGCAGATCAGATTATGTATATAAGGCCAACCCCTCACAGCCTGGTCCCTTATCCTGACCTCTCTGTCATTATCTTGGGACCAGGTATGTGCCTACTTACTAGTATTTAGGACTATGATACTCAATATAACTCTGTTATTATCTTGGGACCAGTCCGCCTATGCTCCGCCTTATTGTCCTGCTCAATTACTCCACCCTCCTGCTCCACTTAGTCACTCAGCCACTGCCGCTTTGTGACATTCTGTCAAGATCCATTACTGCACTGGCAGCCTACCAATAAGGCTGTCCTTGCAGGATCCGCATACATCATGTCTTCTACACCCGTAGATCTTTCTGATCCTACTGCTACAACAGACTGCTCCACTCTCCAACACGCACTTGATCCCAGAGATCAGCACCACATCCATTATATTGACAATAGCTGGTATGGCTGTGACTCTCAGCCTTGCTCCCACGCACTCCCCAATTCAGTTCAGAACCCACTTACTCTTTACTCTAGAAGATACAACCTTCCTGCCAATTCCCCACCCCCGATCACTCACTCTTATCATGTCTACCCCTGCCAAGACCACCTCTGCAGATGAACTCATGACTCAGTTCATTCAACAAGTAGCCAATCTTGCTACAGCCATGGAGGAATGTTTGTCCTCCAAATCAAGCATGAACAAACCCGAGGTATTCAAGGGTAAAGACAGCTCCGAAGCATGTTGTTTCAGAGCTCAATTCCAGAATTGGGCATCAGAACAACCTGATCTCACCAACAGTCAAGTAAAGCTTATCAAGTCGACCTTGGGCTTCTTCACAGAAGGCGCTGGAGACTGAGCAACTCCCCACCTGCTACATTTAATGCGGAGAATCCCCCTTTCGAAGGCAGTTGGGAGAAGTTCCTCATAGAATTTGGCCAGCAATTTGAATTGATAGACCCAGGTACGGAAGCCCATAATGCAATCCAATCCCTTAAGCAGGGTAAAGGGCAGACAGTAGTGGAATTTTCTCAGAAATTCCAGGACATTGGAAGTCAGACTGAGATGTCTGACATTGATTTAAAGGAATGCTTCTACTCTGCCCTCCTTCTGGAGATATGGCAGAATCTGATCACGGTAAACATTGGTCAAGGAGCTGCTCGGACCCTAAAGGAGGCCATCACATGAGCTGTATCAGTGGATGTCTACTTGCATGACCCCACCCTGGCTGGTCGAAACCTCGGACCTACCCACTCCCACATAGCCCCTACTGATCCTCATGCCATGGATATTGGTGCCACCCACACCAGTAACGGGAATACAAGTGAGGCATTTGTGGCCCGCATGCAAGGTCAATGTTTCGGCTGTGGTGCCCAAGGTCACATTAAGCAAAACTGCCCACACAAAGAAACCTCCTGCCATTACTGTGGACACCGAGGGCATTGGGACGCAGTTTGCCAGGACCAGTTTATGGGACTTGGACAAGAATGAGGTCGACGTCAGCAGCCCTGTTGTCAACAGATATCAGCCACAGGATCTACACCACTTTCCCTGTTCCCAAATGAATCCATCCAGATTGCTGCCTTGACCCCAACATCTGCTCTGGCTACCATACCTGCTACTCCGAGCCCCCCTAACCAGGACTATTCCAACCAGACTGGTCAGATAAGGGAATTACTTGATCATGCTATTGCTATGTCCTCCTTGTCCTCTGGTTTTCAACAGGGTTTTCAAAGAGGGTACCCACTTTGGCTGCACCAAAAGTACCCCGTAATCAGTTTTTTATGTTCGCTACTTCTTTGTATGACTCGCTCCCATCATGTACAATATAGTCAATCTGAGAATTAAATTCAACCTCCCCACACTTCCGGATTCATGTGAGACTAAGAAGGAATCATAGTATAACAACTGCAACCATGGTAGACTGTGGAGCTACCACCCTGTTTCTAAACCAAGACTTTGCCACCTGGAACTGTGTAAGATGTGCACCCCTTCATAAACTAATCAACATTTTTAATATCAATGGAACACCTAACTGAACCGGACAGATAACCCATTTTGCACGCCTAGCACTCACAGCAGATGATCAAGAGCAATGGATGGACTTCCTGATCACCAACCTAAGGGGTTGTCACAAAGCGGCAGCGGCGGAGTGACTAAGTGGAGTAGGAGGGCGGAACGACTAAGCAGAGTGATAGGGCGGAGAAACTAAGCAGAGCAGAGGTGAGCTGGTCCCAAGATAATGACAGAGAGGTCAAGATAAGGGACCAGGCTGTCTATTTATACATAATCTGATCTGCGAGAAATGACAATGTAATACTGTACAGTTTAGGAACAAGGAAGGTGGCGGAAGCCAGTAGAAGGAGAAGGGTAACAGGTGGATTGGTAATCGATGATGGGGGTCAGGTGGATCAGTAATTGATGGGATTTGATAGTGATGTAATTGTACAAGTAAGAGCATTGAAACAGTGACACAGGGAAAATGATAGGGGCTACGTACTTCATGACATTCCCTCCCTTCTTACGACCATTGCCCTCAATGGTCAAGCTTTTGCTGCTGTGGGGTGTCTCTTATGGAAGGCCTGAACAACCTTCAGAGCACGGCTGAGGTTGGGCACTGGCTCCCAGGAGTTATGCCCTGCGTCATAACCCTTCCACTTGACCAGGTATTCCAACCTCTTCCACCGGACCCGACTATCCAGAATTTCCTCTACTTCACATTCCGCTTCATCTTCATCCTCTAGGTAGACCGGCTCTGGTGGTGTTGGTATTTCTCCATTGATAGTGTTACCTTTCCAGGGGTAGAGTTTGTCAACATGGAACACAGGGTGAATACAGTTGAGGGAGATAGGGAGGTCAAGGCGGTAGTCCAGGGGTTTGATCTTCTCCCAGATTTGGTAACGTCCAAGCTGCCGATCTCCTAGCTTCTCACTGGATAGTTGGAGGTTGATGTCTTCCGTGCTGAGCCAGACAAAATTTCCGACTTTGAACTGGTGAGCTTTCCGTTTTCCTCATTTGTATTCCTCTTTCTGCTGCTTTTTCCCTAAATGCAAGGCAGCCCCTGCATCCTGTTGGGCTTCTCGGAGTATCCGTATGCGGTTATCTACAGCTGGGATCCCGCTGTGTTTTCCAACTGGGATGTTGAACAAGGGAAGATATACATAGGTTAGCTCGAATGGGGACATGCCTAGTGCAGAATGGGTTTGCAAGTTGATTACAAACTCTGCCATGGGAAGGTGCCCTGCCCAGTCATCCTGCCGATGACCTACGTAGAGTCAAATGTATTTTTATACTTCTTGGTTGGCGCGTTCGGTTTGACCATTAGACTGAGGACGGTACCCGGGTGTAAGATCTGATTTTATTCCCAGTCTAGCAAGTAGGGATTGCATGAGTTTGGCTGCAAACTGGGGCCCGCGGTCGGACTTGAAGTGGAGAGGGAGCCCATGAAGACAGAAGATCTTGTAGTAGATGTCAGCAACACCTTCCTGTCATGCCTTGCCTGATTTTGGTTTCTTACCTATCATATTCCTCCTCATTACCTTCCTATATCTCCCCGCTGTATACCCAGAGCTCCCCTTGTCCGCTTTCACCATTATGTAATATGCCACATGGCTGTCACATGTATCGCATATAGGCTGGGGACTCCCCTCGGAGCTCCCCAGTGTGTTATTGTCAAATCTTACCTGGAAACTCTTCCAACCTGGCTTGGTCCCTGTTAGTACAGTCTACTAGTACTTGCTAACAGGGCCTGACACGTCTCACCTGTCATATATTTCCTCTTTATCTGTTGCCCTCAACTCTGTTTCCTGTCAGCGACTAGTTCTAGTAACAAGTGTCACCAGGTGTCACACTCAAGAAAATCTCAGATGGCGGAGCGATAAAAGAGGCAAGCAAAGTTCTGGACTAAACCAGGTAGAATAGACGAGATCAAAGCTAGGGAAATACAGCAAGTAACTACAGCTTATATACAAGTAAGTAACCCTCTGCCCTAGTAATGTCCGATTCTCTGGGTCAGTGGTAAGCATGAGTAAAACATGTGTGAAACAGATGAAACCTAAATAAAGCAATGTGTAAGTAATAAAGACTCGATCGACATGCTGTATGCATGTTGTGAGACTGCTGTGTTTAATATAAGTAAAATGAAAAGTGCATGTTGTATCAGTAAGCATGAATAATAGGTCAGGTGACAATGTAAGACAAGATAAGACAAGAAATGAGATAAGGGAGATAAAAGATAAGACAAGATAAGGAAAAGATAAGATGAAAAGAAGTGATCGTAACATTTCCTTCACCTCTGTTTCTCTTCTCTGTCTCATCTCTCTGAACACCTCTCTCAACCTCCTACGCCTACCTCTGGTTAGGCTCCCCTCACCCGTATCGGCACTTCCCATACCTCCTTGTATGGCCTAGGTGGCTACCGCATTCGCTTAGGCCCAGTCCGGGTAAGACCAGAGCAGGCCCTCTGTGCCAGGGCCTCACATAGTCAATGCAAGATCGTTATAGATTGTAGCTGATGTAAGGTCTTGAATGGATGAGCTCCCGATGGAGTGTAAGCCCGGGAGGGAGGTCCCGGGAAGTGGAGGTAGCGGTGGGCGCCCTCAAGCATTGGAGGAAGTAACAGAGAAGCGGTATGTAGTTCGGCGTAGGGGATAGCTTTGACGTTACCTAGATCAAGGTCCCTGAGCTTGTGAAGCACTTGGGGAGCTTGAGGAGGTTTGAGGGAGGTTGGCTCACCAAAGCAATAGGCATTGGGGAGCTTTAGTATTGATTGAGAGAGCTTGAAGACTCACTTGGGTTGCTTAGATGTGAGGCAAAAGGGTGTATTGGATCATTTAGACAATCGTAGGAGATGAAAGACAAGGTAGAGAAACAGAGAGTAAAGAGAAATCTGTATGGTTAGCAGGTACAAAGGGACAGGGACTGGACCTATGTAAAGGGTGTGTGTTCAAAATAT
>MU823749.1:7309-19989 GCA_027921425.1 Lentinula novae-zelandiae | reverse complement strand
ACGAGAGGGTCGTATTATCTCTCGATGAATTTGTGACCCTCATTCTCGATCTTCCAGCTGAATGGAAGATTAAAGAGGAATTCAGCCTGCTGCCGGAAACCAAAGCAGTAACGGAGGCGTTCGAAGCATATTTAAAGGTTGCGATTAAAACAGCGGAGGGTACAAGAAAGAAGTGGAAGAATGCTGCAACGAACGAGATCGAGTTGAACCAGTCCCTCACAAAAGTCTTGGATACGTTGAAAGGTGGAGAGGGACAGTTAAGCAGAGAGATTGACGAGGAGGTCCTCCGTGTTGAAGAGTCTCACCTAGTATTGGGTCCACTGTTGAAGAGAAAGCCAGGCTTGGGTGGAATATACAGCCAGCTGTCAGAACTCACAGAGAACAAGAAACTCTCAACATACCTCGCAGAGAAAAACATTTTCGGGGTTTTCTGGTGGCTCCTCCTCTTGTTTGCAGAGGTCAAGCTCAGGAAAGGTTGTGCCGGACTAGATATTCAGAAAGAAAGTACGTTTCGTAGACTATTCCCGCTCCCATAACGTTGGCTTGATTTCCCATCTCTTGCAGAGTTCGGAACAGCCATGGATGAATCATCACAGTCATTGGTCATTGAAGTATTGCGGCCTAATTCGACGGTCGCTCCGCAAGCATTACCAAGCCCTTCAAATCTCAGTCTTTTAGGAAAACGTCCGTCACATCCCAAATCGAAAAAGCGGCTGAGGTCAAATGAAGAACTGGATTCGACAAGTATGTACTCTTAACTCATTTTGAGAGGTTAGGTACTGACAAATGTTTGAAGTCATCCAACCGAATAAGAAGTTTAAATCTCACTCAACGTCCTGGTCACAGTCAGGAGCCTTGGAGAGATCTGAGAAAATATTGAAGAGAAAAGGTGAGGTACAATTTTACCTTTGGCATTTACCTAGATGTTGAGACTGTCAAAGTTAAGCACCCGGGTCCTTCGCTCAGCATGCACCTGGATCAATTGCCCGCCATCGACTTCCAATCCGACGCTTCTGCGCCTCTTCCATCAACTCCATCCACTGCTACAGCCACCAGCTTTGAGTGCAAGGATAGACCTCGAGTGACCATTCATTGTAAAAATGAAACGAAAACGGTGGAGATCGCGACGTTGCAGGAAGCAAGAGCGGAAGGAATGTCAAGAGCAGAGCAGAATGTAATCCAGATACAGGGCCAGCACCCAACAAGAAAATGTGCGACAGAGATGATTTCGACTGAATCCATGGATCACGGTTTCAGTTTCGCGCATTATCGTGGTTCGGAGGCTGAGGGCGAGGTGAGCGTTCTTCTAAGTGGAAATAAATGGCAGATATCCGGCCCGATTCAATTTCCACGGTTTTCTCCTCTTGACTCTCCTTGACTTTCATTGAACACTAATCAAATCACCTTGTTTCTCTCTGCCTTACAGCCCTCCCATATTTTCAACGATGAATGGAAGAAACTCGTTTTGTCCATGATCCGCCAGTTCAAGAGGCTCCCCATCGAAAAACTTGCGTTTGTTCCTATGTTGGTCCTAAATGGCTTCGATTACCTTCGAGACCCAGAGCAGTTCTTACAAGAGTTTGCTGATAATCCGCAAGGCTTGATCGACACTGTCTACTCCTTCAAAGAAATTGACGGTCGCACGCGGCAAGTTATCATCAAATCAATCCTCTATCACGCGAAGGATATTGTTGGCTTACACTCGCTTATCGTCGACGTGGAATGCCTCTGCACGAAAACTGGCTGCAAATGGCAAGGGAATGAGAAGAAGGTTATGAAGATCCGTTTCATGGGCACAGCTCGGCAGTCAGAGCAAGGACTGATTGGGGAGGCTAGATCGAAAGCAGAAGCGACTGGCGAACTCTGGGCACTCAATCATCTCCCAAGTGCCATCCACTCACTCAGTCTACTGCCCAATAGAAGGAAAGCGTCTCACAGATACTTGAGAAAGACTCTCAAGGAGAAATATGAAGAACAAGCGATGCATGTCACAGTTCTCGAGCAACTCCATCCGCTTTCCGAGTTGGAAGATCCGAGGGATTTCGCGCAAGTGTTTTACGACGTACTACAAAGTACGCTGATCTTCAATTCAATGTATCCTCATCATCTCACTGGCCCTCGCGCGTTAATCTAGTTCATCAATGGCTTTATGAATGTGGTGGAATTCTCCATCGTGATCTCAGCTCGGGCAACATCATGTTCAGACGCAAAGATGGCAAGATTTATGGTGTTTTGAATGATTTCGACCTCTCTTCTCGCGTCGAAGACGTGGACAACGGCGACATCCGTATAGGTACCAGACCATTCATGTCTCTTGATCTGCTGAATTCCTACTGGGAGGGTGGTCACCTTTATCGTCACGATCTAGAGTCGTTGTTTTACATCATACTCTGCCTTGCTTGTCGCTATGAGGCGCCAGGTGTAGCTGCTGCCGAACCGCGACCGTTTTCGCAGTGGTTCAATGGGACAGATCGGGAGATATTCAATGACAAGAACACTTTTTTGACTGACACTTCGGCACTTGCTCAAGATCTACCTATTCAGCCTTATTTCGCCGATTTCGAACCGTGGCTCAACCTCATGCACCAATTTGTTTCAGAGGGATATCATGCACGTCCCCGACCGGGTATTGATGTGTCTGCATATCCCGGTTTGAAGAAACACTTGCCTTCAAAAACCTTATTCGACTGGCAGACCCTGGATGGGAACGTTACGTATAGTGTACTGAGACAATTTATGTCCTCTTTTCAAAAAGAACCTCTCGACACTCGGTGGACAGGCTTCAACCCGGACAATTGACCTATATTAGGTAAAAACTATTGAGAAACCCCTATACTTGCAGGAACCCGGGGTTCCTCGGGGAACCCTCCACAAAGTTCACTCTAAGGGTTTCCAGTGGTCCGGCCGGCGACATGCCGAAGATTGATTGCCGCCATCTTGCTTTGTGATTTTCTTTGTCCATTTCACCATGTAGCTGCTGTGTTTTTTGTTGTGCTGCTTGTCAATAATGTTTTACTTTGACTTTGTTTACCATACTTGTATGTTCTAATAATCATGCATATGTATACTACTGTGATAAACCAACTGTGTATTTCAAGTTAAAACTCTGTTGATAAATGAGTTTAGTAGGGCTATTGATGTACCAAGAACCCAGCAAAGATCCTAATAAGAGAATGAGAGCCCTTAGACATCTTTATTCTACATGTGATTCCTGCCATCAGCTTGATGACCACTACTAGCATTTCATGCATGTAACTGAGCATATTTTTTGAGTCATTCTAGTCACAGCTTAGAATTGCTCTGAGCGTTAGGCTCTTCAGCTATCATCCTCCCCACCTCCATATGCATACATACATACAAGATAGATAGTGTTATTACTGGTACTGTACAGTTGGTAGCATATCATGCCTATCAGTGGTGTTTTTGAGACCACATCTGCAAAACATGTATACTCGCCAGAGCAAGGATACTAGCTGGAGAGTGCTCTCCAGTGACGAAAGCACCCAAAGCAAAAATCAAAGCCTGCTCTGGGTGCTTTTGCTGCTGGGAAGTGCTCCCAAGTGCTCTGAGCTGCTTTCGGCTATTTAGCCGAACATACAGGTTTTGCAGATGCATCAGTTGCTTTACAACTGGGGTGAGCTCACTAGTTATGCACAGGGATATACCATTCTAACATATAATAGCTCACTCTGATACAGTCTGATACCCCACCCATGTAATTTGTTACATATCTCGATAATAAAGAGGCAAGGTCGACTTGTGCCGTCCAGTGCCGCATTACATAATTGGCCGGATCAGCCCAAGAGCAAAGGGTTGCCCAATAAAGACTGTGGGAATTCTCGGGGTTTCTGCAATGTGGGGGTTTCTCAATAGTTTTTACCCCTATATTAGCTTCGATGTCCGCGGAAAAGGATGTACATCATTATTTTATGCCTTTCCTTTCTGCTTTGCTGTACCTCAAACCCATATGCTTTCCACTGGATTTGGAAAAATTGTATCTATACTGTTTCTAACTTACGGATCATTGGAATACATACATGATGACCTCGAATGGATATTTCTCAAACAATTGTTTAGTTACAAGGAGAAGTTCTGCCATCAATAGCCGCCGCAGACCTAATGACTGTATGGTGTTTCTCTGGTGTTTCTGAACGATTTCGACCTTTCCTCTTCCGTCCGAGATATGAACAATGATCTGACTTTCAACCAACGTACCGGTACCAGATAGTACCAGACTGTTCGTGTCTCTAGAATCGACTTGGAAAGACTTGGAAGGGCGGTAGTTTCTATCGCCACAATTTTGATTTCGTGGATAGACTGCCTTACATACGATAGATAGGATACACGGCACCATCAGCAATGTTATGTCAACTAGTGGTCCAAAAACCGAAGAACAATAGAGAGTACGCGCTTTGCCTGTAACAACATGTGATCGTGATATGCAAGTCAGTTATGCGCCTCCTCTCATTGTTCAGTCATTTGCCATTCTTAAACTCGCTCCTCCACCAAGCAAAATTTCTCCGTTATCATGGAAGCTCCACCAGAGACTAAACTCGCTACCCCGACTTCCCTTCCTGAGCAGAAACAATCTGATCCTCCACCTATCGTCGGGAGCACTCCTGAGAGTAACGGAGCTGCTCATCACACCCAAGATTATGCTCCGCAGCGTATTTCGGCTCTGACCAAGTTTCTTGAAGATGATGCTCACGAGAGGGTCGTGTTTTCTCTCGATGAATTTGTGACCCTCATTCTCGATCTTCCAACCGATTGGAAGGTCAAAGAGGAGTTCAGCCTGCCACCGACAAGTACAGCAGTGATAGAGGCACTCGGAGCATACCTGAAGGTTGCGATAAAAATAGCGGAGGGTGAAAGGAAGAAGTGGAGGAATGCTGCAACGAATGAGATCGAGTTGAACCAGCCCCTCACAAAAGTCTTAAATACATTGAGAGATGGAGAGGGACACTTCACGAAAGACAATGATGAGGGAATCTTCTGCATTGAGGATCCTCACCTAGTATTGGGTTCACTGTTGGAGATGAATGGAATATACAGTCCGCTGTTGAAACTCACAGAAAACAAGAAACTCTCGACATACCTTGCAGACAAAAACATTTTCGGGGTTTTTTGGGGGCTCCTGCTTTTGTTTGTAGAGGTCAACCTCAGGAAGGAAGGTTTTGCCGATCCAAATATCCAGAGAGCAGGTATGTTACAGGGACTATTCCCGTTCCCATAGTTGACTCGCCTTGTATTCCTTGCAGACATCGGCGTACCCTTGAACGAATCATCAAATTTCACGTTTTCACAAGAACGTCGGTCACACCCCAAATCGAATAAGCGGCTGAGGTCGAATGAAGAACTGGATTCTACAAGTATGGGCCCTTTATTGATTTTGGAGAGGTACTGACAAATGTTACAAGTCGTCCGGCCAAATAAGAAGTTAAAGTTTAAACCTCACTCAACGTCCCGGTCAGAGTCACAAGCCTTTAAGAGATCTGAGAGAGTTTCAAAGAAAAAAGGTGAGGCACAAATCTTACCTTTGGCATTCGACTAGATGTTCAGACTGTCAAAGTTAAGCACCCGGATCCTTTGCTCAACATGCACCTGGATCAATTGCCCGCCGTCGAGATCCAATCCGATGCTTCGACACCTCTTCCTTCAACTCCACCCACTCCAACAACCACGAGCCTTAAGCAAAAGGATAGACCTCGAGTCACCATTCAATGTAAAAATAGAACGAAAACAGTGGAGATTGCGACGTTGCGGGAAGCAAGAGGAATTTCAAGAGCAGAGCAGAATGTGATCCAGACACAGGGCCAGCACCCAACAAGAAAATGTGTGACAGAGATGATTTCGACTGAATCCATGAATCACGGTCTCAGTTTCGCGCATCATCGTGGTTCAGAGGTCGAGAGCGAGGTGAGCGTTTCCTTTCATTATTCAAGCAGTGGTCGTAGTTGGAAATAAAGAGCAGATATCCGGCCCGATTCAATTTCCACGAGTTTTCCTCTGTTCTCCTCCTGACTTCAACTTTGGATGAACACTAATCAAAAATCGTTATCTTCTTCCTATATACCTCACAGCCCAACGATGAGTGGACGAAACTTGTTTTGGCCATGATCTGCCAGCTGAAGAAGCTGCCTACGGAAAAACTTGTGTTTGTTCCTACGTTGGTCCTCAATGGCTTCGATTACCTTCGAGACCCAGAGCAGTTCTTACAAGAATTTGCTGATGATCCGCAAGACTTGATCGACGCTGTCTACTGCTTCAAAGAGATTGACGGTCGCACTCGGAAAGTTATCATCAAATCAATCCTATATCATGCGAAGGATATTGTTGGCTTGCACTCGCTTATCGTTGACGTGGAATGCCTCTGCACGAAAACTGGCTGTAAATGGCATGGGAATGAGAAGAAGGTTATGAAGATCAGTTTCATGGGCACAGCTCGGCAGTCAGAGCAAGGACTGATTGGGGAGGCTAGATCGAAAGCAGAATCGATTGGCGAACTCTGGGCACTCAATCATCTCCCAAATGTCATCCACTCACTCAGTTTATTGCCCAACAGAAGGAAAGCGTCTCACAGACGCTTGAAAAAGACTCTCAAGGAGAAATATGAAGAACAAGCGATGCATGTCACAGTTCTCGAGCAACTCCATCTGCTTTCTGAGTTGGAAGATCCGAGGGATTTCGCGCAAGTGTTTTACGACGTACTACAAAGTACGCTGATCTTCAATTCAATGTATCCTTATCATCTCACTGGCCCTCGCGCGTTAATCTAGTTCATCAATGGCTTTATGAATGTGGTGGAATTCTCCATCGTGATCTCAGCTCGGGCAACATCATGTTCAGACGCAAAGATGGCAAGATTTATGGTGTTTTGAATGATTTCGACCTCTCTTCTCGCGTCGAAGACGTGGACAACGGCGACATCCGTACGGGTACCAGACCATTCATGTCTCTTGATCTGCTGAATTCCTACTGGGAGGGTGGTCACCTTTATCGTCACGATCTAGAGTCGTTGTTTTACATCATACTCTGCCTTGCTTGTCGCTATGAGGCGCCGGGTGTGCCCGCACCTGAACCACGAGCTTACTCGAAATGGTTCAGCGGGTCTGATCAGCACATTCTCGATAACAAGAACACGTTCTTGACCAGCCCTTTTCTCCTTGCTCAAGATCTACCTATTCAACCTTACTTCGCCCATTTCGTACCGTGGCTTAAGCGTATCCGTTATTTCATTTCAGAGGGCTATCATGCGCGTCCTCGACCTCAACTCGAACCTGTGGATGATACAGATATCTTCGATTTACCGGAAGACATGCAACCCCAAGCGTCGTTCAATTGGCAGACTCTCGGCGGGCAGGTGACTTACAGTCGTTTCAGGCGTGTCATGTCTTCTTTCAAGGATGAACCCCTCGAAACTCGCTGGTCGGACGGTCAGGCTCCACGTTGAAAGTATACTTGACCTTGGGCCGCCCATGTCTTCACAACGCATCTTTTTGTAGTATCATTTATCCGGGGGGATTTGGTAGAGTTGTATTCATCGTAGTCTTAGGTATTCTTTCGTTGGTGCTATTGGACATAATCTGACACATGTATGTTCGAAACGTTGCGTGAACATACCCCCTTGCCTGACATAGATAACTAGAAGACATGTACAGAGGTTCAAGTACTGTGATGAGAATCTATGGCGCAATTCGTGCTGGGTGGTCGACGAAGAGTTACCCTTACTCATGATCATCTGCTTGCTGTGTGACGCAAGTGCACAACAGAGTTTCCGTATTTCGTTGTTATTACTTCAATTGTTTTTGGTGGGTGTTGAGATGCATATGCATAGTACATTCAAGAAAACATGGTCAAAATAGCACCGAAAACAAATTGGATATACGTATGCAAGTGAGTCATGATGGATAGATAGATAGATACACGGCGGCAGAAGGTGTGGTCCCAAAAACGGAACAGCCGATCTTGAGGCATGTAATGCTCATTAGAGGGACTTGATATGTACCATACTAGTGACTTACCAACTCACTATCACTAGTGTGACTGCCACATCTAACGTGCATGGACGGGACAGGCTTTGCCTCGTTGAAGCCATGAGGAGAGGCAGGCTTTGGGGAACAACGGAGGGCGGAGGAATAGGGAGAGGGGTAATGGTTCATGGACGAGAACGGAAGAGGAAGAAGGGCGAAAGACGATGTGTGGTCGAGAGGGAAGGAGCAGCAGAATGAATTTCAAACTGGAAAAAAAGAAACGTCTATCTTACTCACCGTTATGAAAACTGCAAAAACAGCTAAGCCGCGCCACCATCGACCCTTTTGAAAACTCTTCTAGACAGATCACGCCTATTGTGTGACGAAGAAGAAAAGTAAGACTAATCGAACACAAACGCCGAGACTTACATTCAACTCCGATGAGCGTACTCTCCGCCGGAAGCCTGTACACCAGATATTTCGCAGCTTGCTGGGTTGCTCCCGAGCCTCCTTCTAGACAACTCTTGACATGCGCTTCTTGTTCGGCTGCGGTCCCGACGTGCTCCAGGATGCGGTTGCATACGGGGCACCTGAAGAAGAGAATGATTGAGATCAATGCGGGCCATGAAGTGTGATTGGAAAAGAACAGGAAATACCCACTCAGCCAGATCACTCAATTGCGAACTAGTCTGTCTCCTCATTGCCGTGCTATTCCTGGGATCAGGAATACTCAACCGTTCCTGATTCACGAAAACCCTCTCCATGCCCGCGATCCCCCCTGCACTGCGGAGAAGCCCATGCACACTGGCGGGGAGATTACCACTAACTTCGTCGAAGCAGGTTTGACAGACGCGGTGCGAGGAAGATGAGGATTGTGGTGGAGAGGAGGAAGAGGAGGTATTCGAGGAGCCTGGGAAGTGTGAAAAGAACAGAGGATAAGAGTGAGAATGAAGGTAAGACTAAGAGACAAAATAGAAACCTTGAGAACCTTGAGACCCAGAAGAGTTCGATCGGTTCAAAGAATGTGTTTCTGCAACAGATCCTGGTTCGTGTACGATATCAGAAGGATCTAGGAGAGCTCGATGGGAAGAACATTTATCGCAGAATATTTTCCCACATCGACGACAGTGCTGTCATTGCGAACGGACAGTAAGTACAAGCGTTGGTGATAGATAAGGGATAACTTACATGCTGCAGACGCGACGTGAAGATAGGGCAAAGAAGAAAAAACCATCAGTCTACCACAATCCCTCGGACATATTTCGAAAACAACCCTAAAGCAAGCAATAACTTACCCTCCGGAGCAAAAAACTGAACCTCCTTCTACACTCCCTGCACTGACTCACGTCATCGTCCTTTTCCCATTGATGAACATATTGCGGGCTTGGAATAACCCACGTAGTGCTCCCGCCAGATCGGGCGGTCCCTGATCCCCACCCGGAACCTGCACGAGTTACTGTCTGGGATCGCGGAGCCTCATGTGTGGGGACACGGAACTCAGGGGCTTGAGAGAGGTGGTGGGTCAAGTCAGAGATGGTGGAGTTGGCTGTTGAATTAATGGAGGAGCTGCGACCTGGTTCCGGTCGATTGGAGGAGCTAGACCGGGAGGATGGTCGGATAATGGTACTCCCACTTGCATTAGTAGGGGACATCGGGTAATGGAATGATTCGTCATCGTCGTCGTCGTCCTCTTCGTAGTCGTATTCGTCTCCATCGTGGATACCTTCTCCAGCACCCGGAGTAGTTAAAACCCAGCCCTGCGCTTCCGCACTGGCTTTTTGTCTCTCCAGTTCCCTGGTATATGTATGCAGAAGGACTTGGGCCTGAGTTTTTCGTTCGGTGTCAGTGTCTCCTGCAAAAAAAAACACAAAGGAAAGCACGTGAGTTCAAGAGACCAGGAGAAGAGGGGATAACGAAATACTTGCCTGAAACACCCAACCTCAACTCCATCGTCGCTCTCTCGAGTTTAGCTATAGTTCTCCGGGCGTCGACCGCAGAAAGCGATCCGCCTGCATTGTCACCATTTTGGATACCATCCGAATCAAGCCCGTGTGTCTGAGAACCAACGAGATACCTCGCCCGACTAACATAATCCTGAGGGTTCGAAAACCTAGAAGGCATCGTGTTTAATTCTTGTCCTTCCTGATGACCTTCTTCATCATACGAATACGCAACCTCATCGGAGGAGGCATTGGGATCCCAGTACGCGGGAGATCTAGGCTGAGAAGCACCTTCATCACTCACGTTAGGATGATGGATATACCTAACCAACCCCCCATCCTCACGCACCAGATACATTTTTCCATCTGGGAATAAGAAGGGGAGAGGAGGGATATCCAAACGTCGACGCATTACGCGGACCCAACGACGGCGACGGACGTAGGTTGTCGGGGTTGGAGTAGCCGAGGTAGAATTTGAACCTGATCCCGACCTAGAGTCGGAATTCGAAGAAGAACGACCAAGTCCAGGCGGTGTCCTCAAAACTCCACTCAGTCCACCCAACCCTCCACCCAGAACCCTCCCCAATGCACCCGTGACTTCGGGCGTCCACTCTTCCTCTGGATCATCGAAATTTCTAGCGTATTGCCACCCTTGATCAGCGTCGACCCCAGGGTGTGTGACGTCCAAGGTCCAATCAGAGAGCCAGAAGTGGCTTTTCTCTTCTTGACTTCTATCTGGACCGGTAGATCCTTGTGATTGCGAATGATATGAGCCTGGCCGTGGAAGGGAGTACGGGCTATCGAGGAGCGGGAGTTGGACAGTGCTGCGCCAGGCTGGAATGGTCGTATTATGTTGATAGATATTATTATTAACTATGTTATCCTCATTTCCTTCATTTTGTCGTTTGTTATCGTCGTCAACAGATAGTATCCTCAACTCGAACGGCGCGCGCCTTCCTCGCCTGCCGAGACCGGAAGCAGAGAACCGAGGTTTCCCACCAGAGGTAGCAAGTGTTTTTAGACGCGCATCGAGCCGCTGGTTTTCGTATAGGACGAGAGGAATGGTGGTGTGTACGGCGAGGGAATTGTATGGAATTTTTGACGGAGAATTTGGGTTGGAGTGTGCAGAATTACGGTTATACCACCATTCCCTCTCCGCTCTCTCCAAAACCTCACATATCCAAACCTCAAACACCGCGGCAGCAACATCGTATGCTGTCTCTCCCCAGTTGTTCCTTACAAGAGGATCGGCGTGTTGTTTGGAAAGGAGGTAACGAACAACAGGGAGGTGACCCTTGGATGAGGCGTTCATGAGAGGAGTGTAGCCTGCTTTACTGCGAATATTTACGCCGTTGGCAGGAGGCTGGTCATTATCGTCGTCGTCCACTGACTCCGTAGCACCTCCTTCTTCACAAAGATACCTGACGATATCGAGATATCCCTTTGAACACGCATTGTGTAGTGCTGTCCATCCATCGGCGTCTTGTGCGTGCACTGAAGCTCTAGACAAGGCATCCGAGGAATTCGCTGCATGCTTCGAAGGAAGGAGATACTTGACGATATGTAAATGACCATTCAGCGCAGCCTTATGCAACGCCGTCTCTCCTTCTTTATCTTCCAAGTCTGACATAGCACCACAAGATTCTATCACTGTGAAAACAATGATTTAATGAATAGTAGTATTGATTTCCACAAAAGAACTCACACCAACGAACGACATCCTCGTACCCTCTACTCGCTGCAGCGTGTAGCGCCGTCAAGCCAGTCCTTGTCGAAGCGTCGTTGGCCAAACTAAACGCTGAGACACCACCTGTTTCATGCGCGGTGACAAAGATCTTTTGCAGCAGAGAGAGGTCACCGGAGGAGGAAGCAGCGTAAGATGATTCAAGCTGTGCGGGAGTCGGGTGTGCGCGTAAAGGTTGAGGTGGCTGGTGTACTGGCTGAGCCTGAAGCACCAAGTCAGGTGGTGATTCAGAGAGTGGGTCAGAGCGAGGTTTAGAAGACAATTCGGAGATTGTTGGGGGTGTCAGTGGCTTTGAAGACTCCTGAGGCGAAAGAGGCGCAGTATCTTCGGCATTCAGCCCAGGATACACAAATTCTTCCTCCTCCTCCTCTCTGGGACTTGGACTCTGACTAACACTCCTACTTTCGCCATCATACACGAATCGATCCTCCTCTGCATCCTCCTCGTGTCCATTCAATTGAGTATCTGACAGTCCAGATTCTTCTATAGTCCCAAGATGCGCGTACGGTCGTAGGTTGTTCATTCCGAACCTCCGTTTTTGTAATGGACCAGGTAAGCTAGAGAGAGTTCAAAAAATCTAAAGCCCTGTATACGCCCGGAAACCGGAAATTGGAATTTCTCCAATAATTAAGCGCCCATCCATGTTCCCACGGATACGCGTCATTCCGATTCTTGTGATAGCAAGCACTCGCAGTTTCTTATTACTAACAGCGATGGCCAACATCCTCGACGCTTCTGCTCTAACATCTCTCATACCAACTCTCCTCCCACCTAACCAAAAATCTCTTCAGTCCCCTCAAGATGCTTTGGCAGTACTGTCCCATGCGATATTATCTTCTCTCGCTTTTCGATTAATTGCTGTTGACGATTCCAATAATCATAACGAGATCAACAGTAATTCTCTCCCAGAAAACTGGAACTCACATGGGCCTGGAGGATACACGTTTAGGTATAAGCACGAGCAAAGTAGCCTGGAATTTGTTGTAAAGTTGACGAAGTTGGGAAAGAGGACTGTTGTTAATGCGA
>MU823748.1:0-22781 GCA_027921425.1 Lentinula novae-zelandiae | reverse complement strand
GTCGTACTGACATATCATTTTTTATGCCTCCGAAAACCCGAGCTCAATCTAGAGCTACTTCCGAAGAAAACACTTTCTTCACCACAGCCCAATCCTTCGCCCCTTTCTCCGAATCCATCTCTGCCATCGGTCAACCACGTCGCCGTAATCGCGGTTTCGGTCCAGCCACAGTCCCTACTATGTCAACTCTTCCTGAAGCCATGGAAGAAGAAGAACAATTCGAGTATAGTACTTTGTTTACTAGTGACGGACAACCTGTCCAAGTTCTGACCCCTCGCCGTGGACAACCCCCCATGGTCGCTCCGGCTCGGGGCCGTTCTACTACGACAATAATCACGACGATCTGGACAACGACTCCGGCGGTTTACCGCATGGTGAGCCTGGTGACCCCAGTGGACCTGGTGGACCTCGTTCCCCAAATCCTTCTGACATCCCCAACGAGCAACGTGCTATGTTGGAACTCCTTTCGGGATTCAAGGGTTCCATTGATACCCTCGGGACCATTCTCGCCGCACTCGGCCGTCCCTCTGACAGCTCTGAATCCAAGAGCAAAGTCAAGGAGCCAGAGGTATTCGACGGTTCGGACCCCCGAAAACTCAAGACGTTCTTCGTCAATCTCGCCCTGCCTTCATCAAAAATTTCTTGAACGTACACCGCAAAAGTCTCTATAATGACTTTTGACGATATCATGATAACGAATAGTTGGACGTGCCAGCTGTTTGTAGTGGTGAACATCGCAACTAGACTCAAAGTGCTCTCTGAGAGCTGAATTGTTCTTGAGGCGCTCCCGTAGGACCTCGCTTTGCCGGAGGGCGCGGCCATGGTAGAAGGAGAGAAAGAGGCAGAGACAGAGGGGAGAGAGAGAGTTGGAACGTGAACGGTGATTACATTAGCAAATTCCCTGCTCAGAACACGATCGGGCAGTCGAGGCAACGTCCAAAGTTATAGCCCAAGAATTTCTCTGAAAATGGAACCGGACGCGCCGCGCTGTATCTCAGGCCATACCCAGCTTTGAGAGCTTGAATTCAACTTTGGATCCTGAGCGGCGCGTAACATTGCAAGCAGTGGTTGAGGGTTCTGCTTCCCAGGCGAGTAGCGTCTTTGAATGACAAAATGACAAATCATAGTGTGTCAGCGTGGGTGTAGAGGGAGGGTTGGGGGAGAGGAGGGATACTGGATTGTTGGGAGGGGGGGGGATGGAGGTTGTGATGTAAGGAAGAGCTGGAGCGGGTATTGGGACGGGAGAGGTTTGTAATTGTCATTGTCATCCTCATGAATTGATTCATGCTCGAGGGCTTCTGCTTTTGTCGGTACTATTGACGAAACGACCAATTACCCTGTATACAGGAGCAAGCACAACAAATTTAGTCACAGTAAAGGTACGTAGTAAGAAGATACGCACCTTTGGTTAATTCTCGCATGAGTGCAGGTTCCAGTACGATGGATGGCTGCGTAGCGGGGCCCGTTTCAAGAGTAATACTCCGATGTCCAGAAATATTGACAGTTTGCTGGGTACTTGTTTTCCCTGGCCCAATTTGTATCGACTGACAGCGGTGAAACAAAAAATTGGAACATGTGAAAGCACGTGAGGGCCACATGTGAACGAGGTTTGCCTTTTTGGGCTTCCACCGAAGATTGATGATACTATATACTTTTCCGTATTTCTACTTCATCCCTCCCTCTTTCTCAATCCCCTACAGCCTACATTTCATTCATCTATTCAGTCCATAAACCTTTGATCTCACATCACCTGCATATTCAAACACTCAACCGAGGCTGACAAACACTTGAACATTTCACAAGGAATATCAAAGCTGTTCATAATTCACTAAAAGATGTGCAAGTTATATATATATAAAGCGGGATCACTGTGACTTTCAATTTTTCTTCCCTCTTGTTGCGACCCTCCATGAATAGTAGTCCATCAAGTTGCCTCGAGTCCGAGTCCAATCCTCAGAGTGATCGCGGATCTCTAATCTATGGTCCTGGCATACGGGTGAGTGTCCCAAATCCTCCATACTAACAACTCCTTATCGGTATTCTCACATGTATCAATCAGATCAGCTTCTACCTACAATCCCTTTTTCTTGGTAAGGGTCAACTTCAAGCCCCGTAACCATCTAAAAAATCCTAAATATCAATATCCTCTTCACGTCTTTGGCCTTGATATAAACCTCGCAACTCGCCAAAAAAACAAAAAAAAACAAAAAAAAAGTCATTCTCGCCAATCGATCTTCGGAGGAAACCATGACCGCGTTTCCTTTGTGGATCATCAGTGTAACAAACTGCAGTCTATTTATCAGTGCTCTTGTACTTGACGAAGAGTCCAAGTTGCCTCTCTTGGATGCACTGCATACTTGGAATTTACTATGGTGCGTACGTACTGGGTACTAGGGTATAATCAAAATCCTCCCCTTCCACGAGTCCCGGAGTGTTTCAACTTTGTTTAATCCCTAACTTACTAGGTTGGCCAATGTCACTATATTCCTAGTCTTGTCAACCCATCCCCATCAGACAAAGCACCCTTTTCGTGAATCACGCTCGCTGACTAGAGAATCAAGGATCATAACATTGATCAAATCCCTCTCTCTTCGTCTAAACTACGGGTTCGCTGTATTACAGGCATTCTTCACTATGGGATTCACAGTGTACTTTTAGTACGTCGTCTCCGAGTATATCGATCCCTCGTCCCATTTATACTCATCGTAGGTTGTTACCTCTCTCTACATCTACTAGTGCAACAGCCAAGACGTTCAATGAGTGTCTCAACACTATCACCTCCACCATCTTCATATGGAGTGTCCCTCTACTTCCCGGTAGAGTCATCGCCCTCGTTTCTTCAATCATCGCCACCTGTATCTATATCGCAATCCTTGCCCGGCGCGCACAGTGGATAATATCGCAGCTGCTGCAGTCTACTATAAACCCATGGATTCCAAACGCCGATCATGATCATGATCCATCATCGCCACTACCTCGACTTGTCCCCCATTTTAAGCGTCACGGTAATTCGCCATGGACGAACCCATTCGCAGCTTGGAGTTACCTCGATGATGACCACCACCGAATTGGGATCATGTCACTCGGGAAAGTAGGGCTTGGAATGACGGTTTGGGTGTATATGGTTGTCTCCAATGAATTCCTGCTAAAGGAGAATCACGCTGTTGATGCGTACGTGTTCGACTTTGCTCAGGTCTGTGCATCTTTTATCTTTTGTCGCGGTCTGTTGTAACCCCTGCGTACTTGTATGTGTATGTTGATCAATCCCCCCCTCCCTCCCTCCGCTCCCTACTCCACAGTATAACGCCCTTTTCGCAGCCTTCCCTGCTGCGTTTGCTGTTTTCACAGTCTTTTACAAACCCAGATCCGCCACGAACAATTATGATGATACGACTTCGGATACCCTTACCTATACCGATCTGCTGTTAGCAAGACCTAGCACTTGACACCCGAAAAATTTTTGGCAGCGTGGAGCCACTTTCGATGATCAAATCCCCCTCACACAAGTTCGTTCGTTCGTAGAAGCATTCCTCAAAAGAAAATTAAGACTCGACTAGATATTTATACATGGCTGCTCTATACTTAATTTTTTTACTAGCAAGAAAGGTATACATAGGGTTGATAAGGTTCACTATAACAGGAAAACAAAATAATGATAGGGGGGGGGGTGCAATACTTTTTTTTTTCTACTTTCCAATAGATCCCAGGAACTTTGACATATCCAAATCTTGATATTCCTCTTCTGGAGGCAGATCCTCTAACCCATGTAATATGTTCTGCTGACTGACGGGTCCCTGTCCCTCTCGCGCCTTCTTCTTCTTCTTAGCTGCAGCAGCAGCATCTTCCTCTTCCGACGTGCGTCGGAAAAGGTCTAGCACTAAATCAGTGTCCATCGACGAAAGACCCGAGTTCTGTTGCGTAACGATCGAATTGGCAATGTTCAATTTGAATCGTTGAAGGCTACAAACAGAACGAAATCAGACAAAAAAGAAAAAAGAAACAGACGACAGAGGGGGGGGGACCAGACGGGGGTCGTCGCTGAAAAAAAAAACATACCCCATAATCTTTTCTTCCAGAGTACCCTTTGTGATCAACCGATACACATTCACAACCTTCTTTTGACCGATACGGTGTGCACGGTCCATCGCCTGAAGATCTTTCATTGGATTCCAATCGTGTTCGACAAAGATGACGGTGTCGGCCCCAGTCAAAGTCAAGCCCAGACCGCCCACATGTGTCGTGAGCAGCAAAACGTCGATACTAGGATCTGCGTTGAATGTTTGCACCACCGCGTGTCGTTTACTGGTGTCGGTACCTCCATCGAGTCGCATATATGTCACCGACGGCATATGGACCTTAAAAAGGTCGGTTTCGATAATATCCAGCATTTGTTTCATTTGACAAAAGATGAGGACACGATGCTGTGAGAAGGTGCTACTGGTGCCGTCCGAGTCAGGATTGGTATCTATGAGTTCACTCTTGCTTTGATCTGACGTGGGTGCGCTACCACCACCTATGCCGCAATCCAAGAGCAATTGCCTGAAATGCGAGTATCAATAGCTGGAAAAAAAACAGGTTCCATTTTACAATGACCCACCGTAAGGCAAGAAGTTTGGGAGCATGTTGAATATCTGATAATCCTTCCGTTTTCTTCCCGAATTTTTCCAAGGCTGTGTTTATATCTTCCGGATCCTTCAACACCAACGCAGGATGATTGCAAAGCTTCCGGAGGTACTGCAGCGACTGAAATATGTGCTGCTGACCCCCCTCCTTATTGGAAGATGATGAGGACGAAGAGGTCGTCTTCTGAACGGCAGCTTCGGCATCTTGACGGCCAGAAGATTTGGAGAAATTATCATAAAGGTGCTTTTGTAATTCTGAGAGATCACAGTAATAATCCTGTATGATCTTTGGCGGGAGATCGTGAAGGACATCTTCCTTGAGCCGGCGAAGCAAGAATGGCAATACTTGCTTATGAAGGGCTTCAAGTGCTAGCGCAGCTAGTGAAGAGTCCGGTTTTGGTGAGAAACTATCTATAGGTATGTTTTGGAATTACACACCAGCTTCGCCATTCTTGGATTTTCCATCACGATTGGACAATATCGGTTTGCTAAAGCGCTCGTTAAATGATGATTCGGTTCCCAAGAAACCAGGCATAAGAAAATCGAACAAGCTCCATAGTTCCAGGACATTGTTTTGTATAGGAGTCCCTGACAGTATAAGACGATGCTGAGCCTGAACCGACTTGACGGCCTTTGTCAACTTCGTCTTCGCATTCTTAATAACATGGCCCTCGTCTAGAATGCAATACAGCCAACGCATCGACTCCAGGTTACTGATGTCATTACGAACCACCTCGTAAGAGGTGACTACAACGTCATATGTTTTGAATTTCGGAATTAGCTTCGCTCGCTCTCGAGCGTTACCGGTATACAGAACGGGCTTGAGATTCTCGGCATACTTCAAAATCTCATAGTACCAATGACCGGTCAGAGTCGGAGGGCATATGATTAAGGAGGGAAGATGGACAGCGTCGGGTGACTTGGTTTCCTTGTATCGTTCGGCTCTTTCAAAGTGTTTGCTGGAAAGGATACATATCGATTGGAGTGTTTTTCCCAGTCCCATGTCTATATTCGTTAATTCATGAATGGAGACTTCATGCGAGCATACTGCGATTGGTAACCTTACCGTCACACAGAATACCATGAAGCTGATATTTAGCAAGAAATGCGAGCCAATTAACACCGTCTTGTTGATACTTGCGTAGTTCGGCGTTGATGGCCACCGGAATAGTGTACTGTTCAACCTTATTGCCATCAAGCAATTGAGTCAGAAACTGACGCTCTTCTTCTCGACGTTTCAGAAGCTCTTCTGGAAAGCCAGGAGGGTCCGGCAAACCAGCCTAGAATTTCGTGAGATCAACGACTGCAGAATTATTCGGACGGAAATTCTACCTCAAGAGGAATCATCTTCACCAGAGACGCGAAGGTGTTGGTTGCCGTAGCGCGAACATCTTCATTGGCGTCGCTCATTCGCCCAAGGACAGGAATCACCAAGAAGATAACATACGGAAGAGCTTTGATATCCAACTTTTGCACAATGTCTTGTAAACTGTGAAAAAACTATCGACGAATAAAAAGTTCAAGAACTTACGATAGATGAGTTCAGTGGCGCCTTGTCGGTTTGCCAAAATTAGAGAGTCGCCGATTGTAGGCACCACCTGCTCGATGACAAAAAGCATAGCGTCTGCGGTTATCACTTCGCAGATGGTAGCAAAACACCTCGCGGCACATTGACGTATGATTGCAAATTTACTCTGCAAGGCCAAATGCATCATGGGAAATGTTTCCGCAATCTTTGGCCATAGTTCGGGGTGGAATGTCGGCACAGCTGCCTCAAGTACACTGAGCGAATCAATGACATCTTGACCAAAATGTTTCTCCATACTCGCGTCGCACTCCTTAGGATTAGCTTCGAGAAAAAGTGAGCTTACAGCTTGATCAAGCGAAGTGCGAACATACACATACCTGACTGGAATGCACTCAGCAAGCCTCCGGCCATCGATTGCCACATGTTGGGTATAGCATCAAGCAGTCGACCTCCAAACTTGGAGGAAAGTTCGTCAAAGGCAAGGCCAGCACCGCGACGAGACAATGGACTTTGACCCGTCTCTTCAATAGGGAGTTCGGACTTTTCCTTTTCTTTCAGATTCTTGGCTGGAGAGACTTTTCCGACTTTATGGAACGAGAGGATGCCATCGAGGACCTTCCGTGTATATGCAAAAGTGGGGGTCTGTTCGACGTCCTGGCACAGGAAGGTACAGAGATTCTTAACAATCTTGTCCGGTGGTTGGGAAATCTGATGAATAGAACAGAACTCGATAAATGCTGCTACGGCTACGGCGGAACGGCTTTGAAGATCAATATTGTCTTCATTCTGAAGAACGACCTTGAATATACCGTCGAGAAGAAAAGTTTTGAATTCTCACCTTGATTCCATTCATGATACCCTTCACGACTGGGCTAACCTTGTCGGGTGTACTACGAAGCGCCACAAAAGCAGCCGCAAACGCAGCCGCGACTCTGATCTCGTGCTGATTCTTCACTTCGAGATATCGATCGATGCTAGCCGAAACAACAGTCCGCTTTTCCTCGATAACGGCCAGTTCACGTTTCTTGGTCCGACCCAGCATTCCCTTCAGTTGATTATAACGTGGGCCGATAGCTTCCTGGGCCGTCTCAATGGTAAAACGATCTGGATTGATGCCTGTGATATCGATTTCTGTGCCAAGGAACGGTATAGAGGAAATAGGAAGCTTGCAGTCCGTCGCGAACGAATGAAGAAGAGAAACCGAATCAACGTGGATGCGAGCGAGGGCAAACGCCATTTCATGGTACGCTGCAGGAGGATTTCCTTGCAGCCAAGCAAGCGTCCTGGAGCTAATTTCCTTCGCAAGGTGGGAGGAGTCGATTAGAAGAGGAGAATCAGTTTGAACTCTAGACGAATGTTCCCGCGCCCATTCTTCTGAAATTATAGCAGAAAGAACCTTCTGTAGCATGCTCGTCGAATCAATGTAATGTAGCAGTATCGGTTGGAAGACTTCCTCCATCGATGTGGTCTGTAAAATTTTCAATCAATTTCACTCTAAGCGTGCAACAACGACCCACTTACGCTTGTAGGCCAGTACGTGATCAACAGAGCAAGAGCTGTTGAGCCTGCTATGCGAGCTTTCATGATCACCTCGGTAGTAATGAGAGACAAATCTTGCGCAAGCATATTTTTGTCCACGTTGTGGCGTTCGGGTGGGGTTTCGCCCTCAACCACGAGTACAGGATGGTAGAAAGCAACAGGGTCAATGGGTAAACCCAGAGGCGTCATTACAATAGCGTACCAGTCTAGGATGAGCTGTTGAGTAAGATTACTTTCCATCCAGCCTGGTATGGCCGATGTGATTTCGATTGCCGTTTTCCAGGCCTCGAGGCTAGCGTCGCGAATTTCAAGACGTTCTTCGACAATCATGTTTTGATATAAGAGACGGAGGAAAGGCACCGAGATCCAATCCCGAGGAAGTGACTCTACAGTCATGAATGAATGCAGTGTTTTTACAACGGAAAGACGAACGTTGGCGATAGTATGACGAAAAAAGGGGAATAATGTTGGAGCAAGGGTAGTAAGAGGTAATCTGTATAAGGATACTTCAAGATCGAAACACGATGAAAAGAAGGGTCTACGTACGATACAGATTCGTTCGCAAGAATTTCGATTACTTTGTCATATGCTACAAGTTTTCCTGAAGGAAGGTGAATATCGTTACTACCCGAAATCGCAGGAGACCCTCACCTAAAAGTTCCATCACTGCTCCTACACTGGAACTTAAGTCGTCCTTCATATCACTGAGGCAACTCCACAGGACCAATAGAACCCGATCTAAAGATTCGGGTAACTGTTCTACCAAATGTCCGGCGACAGGAAGTAAACAGGAGGCAGCAACGGCACGAACATCGTCGTCTTTGTCCCCAAGGCTAAAGGGGTTATGATAACTAGATGGGTTGAGAATGGCTGAACACTTACCCTAACACTGCAGCGTCGACAACATCGCTAAGGATAGTAACCCCAGTCGTCGCACTAGACCCATTCTCCTGCTTCACTTCTTCCTGTAAACGATCGAACAGATCATTCCGGACAGCAACTTCGTACTTGATGCCTAGCAAACCTGCGTGCCGAATTTCCCATATGTGGGTGACTTTCTGCTCTGCACTAGCTTTTTTCCTACTACCTTTAAGTTTCGGTAAAGGTAAAGTAGGCACTGGAATTAAGAATTGCTGACGGATCATCTGAAGCAGAATAGAATGGACGTGTAAAACCGAGCGTTGAGGCATGTGAATGAGTAAAGAGGCGAGAGTTTGGGAAATCATTTCGCGGACAGGTGCAACTACCTGATCAGACACGAAATCTCCAAAGCGATCCAGGACGAGCACGCATAGAAGTTTAGCAGATAAATCATTGCACCATTTTTCATGCGCCGTGAGGTTTTCTTCCCAAGATGAGTTGTCTATAAAATAAACCATCGTTAACACACGTGAAAAAGGGAGCAAAACAGTCCGACCGGCACCTTGCATTCCTCCGCATTTGCCTTGAATTTTTAAGAGCTCTCGTAAAGCTAATGCGGCTCCATGTCTAACTTCCCAAGCTGCGCTGAAAAGGTCAACTTCAAGGACCTGTACTACGCCGTCCCAGATCCACACGCCAGGTTTGACACCTAAAGCCTTCGCCTCTTTGATTGCCTTCGGTGAGACTGCCCCACCTTTAGAAGGATCCACAACTACTTTGTCAGAAGACGGACTGTCGAGGCGAGATGTGCCTGCGGGAATTGAGTCGGTAGTAACGAGTCGCGCCCTTGAGTGAGGTTCCCATTAACATTTTTTACGTTCCGGAGTGACGGACTTACTTTGAAGCTCCAGCTGCAGTAGCATTATATTTGGACCCAGAAGCTTGCGGGGGAGGCTGCGGCGCGACGAATGCAGAGTTCCCGGGCTTCCTTTTGCGTTTCAAACGATTCCTCTCTCTGGCAGACATTGAGCCCAGATCTGTTTCAGCAGCAGGGGTGGTCGGTGTGGTCGAGGGATCTGCCGGTGTGGCAGAACGACTTGGAACAGATCCTTCCTTCTTAATGGATGTAGGAGGACAAACATCCATTGGAGATCCAGATGGCGTGAGCTCCTCAGCTTTGATATCCATGTCAACATCTGCGTTCTCTTCGACATCCGCACCCAGTTCTTTATCTAAGTCCATTTCTTCAGCGACATCATCCAAGAATTCAAGGCCGAGTCGACCCATAGCCTCTTTTCGCGCCTTCTTAACCTCCGCGGGGCTAGATAGAACGGCAGGCCGAATGAACTCCTTTCCAGAAGAAGCGAGGAGTAATTTGCCTTGTATAACAAGCTCTTCTACGGAGAAATTGGTGAACTCTGGAGCGGGGAGTGAAGAGTCGTCTGTTTGCATCGTCGAGTCTTCATCGTTGGAAAGTGGGTGCCAGACCGGTGTAGAAGAAAATACCTGGGAAAGCGCGACCGAGGCAGCTGTTCGAGTTTCATGAGATTTAGAATGAAGGTATGGTATTATCTAAAATAAACGTTCCACAGAGGCTTCCGGGGAAGATTCAGAGGGGACATACCCGCGCTACTACTGCCATTAATTCACCCCAAGCTCCTGGATCTCTGAAGGACACATGCTGACGATTATTCTTGACGTCCTCCCCAACAGATACACCGACATCGCTTATAATACTTTTTACCGCTAATTGGGCCAGCTGCTTGGCAGCAGTGTTTCTGACTGACGTAGAAGAGCCGGTATCTAGTAAAAGGAGGAGCCGGTCCAACCTGTATTAGAACCGTATTAGTTCTTGATAAGTGACTTGGTGAAGAAAAAGATACCTTGAAGTCATATTGTACCGTGACTACCGGACCGATTATGCCGTGTGTGTGTAAGAAGGGGGCTTTTGTGACGATTCTTCCCAGAAACCGCTGTCTCTTTATCTGGGTTTCGAAACTGCCCTTGGAAAAAAGCCTCTAAATTTATGTAAAGTTTACAGAAAGAACTCAATACAAATTCTCCATTTATATCCCATATTTCCCGGAAATCAATTAGCTTTCAAAGTCCGACTTTTGATCCCGAATCCAAATTGATTCTGCTCTTTCACGCTCTTCATTCGCCTTTCTCTCTCTATTCTCTTTCTACTTTCTTTCTTTTCCCCTACCTGTATGTTGTGGAGAAACGAATGCTTGCAGCTGCTATCCCAAGAACTGTCTGACGATACACAAAGAACCACATCCCGTGCGTGGAAATTTACATCGTCGACTACTGCTATCTGATCGCTCCCAACTTGAAAACAGAGTTGCTCGGATGTGGTAAAGCAAATGTTGTATCCCTTCTGTCAGCCCTGAAAACCCTTGACAGATGCACATACGAGTCCTGCGGAGCCCTTGAGTCTCTTATTAATATCTCCCATGAAGAAATGTCGCATGGTGCTTCGGGAAGTTGTTGGCCCAGGATGTACACTGACGCATCTATCATCCGATCTCTGGCATCTCTCAACAGTTCCTCCTCTCGTGCTGCTATTGCTAAACTAGACCGGGTGATCATAATTGCAGGCGCTGCTGGTGAAGGTCGCCTTGATCTCGTACATACTCTCATCTGCCGAATCCAAACTGAGTTCCTGTCGTACACTGTTGATTCAACCAGAAGATTTCCAAAGCCAGAGGTTACTGCGTCCGATGACTCCAGCTCATCGATATTTCCCCTCAAAACATCCTTGCATGGCATTCCTGTTCTTGACTCTCCTCCGTCATTCACGACGTTTCATACAACTCACAACCACCATCCCTTTGTGTTACCTAAATACGCCAGCTCCTGGCCGGCTATCAACGAGCATCCATGGTCTTCTGCAGCCTATCTTCGTTTCGTCGCAGGACCTGCAAGAATTGTTCCAGTTGAAGTAGGAGCCGACTATAGGGCAGATGACTGGACTCAGCAGTTCATAGACTGGGACGAATTTCTATCAACACTCGAACTGGATGACATTGATCTCACTGCAGATCTAGCATCTCCGTCTAAAATCAAACCAAAGAAAGTTCTGTATCTTGCCCAACATAATCTTATCAGGCAATTCCCAGATCTAAACCGAGATATCGTGATCCCGGATTATGTGTATACTTGTCCTCAACCTCCTTTGGACTATCCCCAATACAAGCCCCCGGGAAACGATGAACAGCTCGTAATCAACACATGGCTAGGTCCTCTCGGAACAATCTCTCCGGCCCATACTGTAAGTGCGCATGTCAATCTGTTCTTGACATATTGAGTTCTTCCGAAAAATTTCAATTAATATGTGTATCTCTGTATAGGACCCTTATTTTAATCTTTATGGTATGCTTTAATCTCGTAGCTTATGCACGAACTCTAAATTGAATGATTAGTTCAAATTGTTGGACGAAAGACCATCTGGCTTGCGCCGCCTTCTGTCAACAGATTTATGTACGCATTTGACGGCGACGAGGTGTACGAATCTCCGAATCCTGCGTCAAATAAGGATAACCCGTCTATGAGCAACACATCCCGAGTAGATGTATTCACTACAATGAAAGACGAAGGGCTCTTTCCTGATTTTTGGTCGAATGTGGTTCCGCAGGCAATTTCTACGATACTAGAGCCCGGAGATATGTTATTCATCCCCCCTGGGTGGTGGCATGCCATGCGCTCTGAGGAAACGAGTTTCTCGGTGTCGATGTGGTTCTAACAGTCAGGGTAAAATTATCTCTTCTACATATCAGTAATCAGTGACAGTAATACAATTTCCTACTATACACTTCTTCGCGACCATTGGCTACGCCGCTGAAATACTAATGTTAGTCCAGATTGTGTGCAAGGACTCGAAATTTGAAATACCGAA
Source organism: Lentinula novae-zelandiae (assembly GCA_027921425.1). NCBI lineage: Eukaryota > Fungi > Basidiomycota > Agaricomycetes > Agaricales > Omphalotaceae > Lentinula > Lentinula novae-zelandiae. The sequence goes on along the minus strand of MU823748.1, from coordinate 10,333 downwards.
ACGGTATGTAAAGTAAAGCAGTATCCACGCCGTTTTTCCCTGGGTGAGAATTTCGCACTGAGACTCATCTTCTTTCTAAAAGCCCTTCCGAAACTCACTATGAAGCTTCAATTTTACCTGGATTCTCCAGAGTCATCCCGATTGTAACATCACATTATGAATGCCATGATTTAGGTATCAATGCTACAGTGGTGAGAGAATTTTTGGCCTGAACGAACGCCTTTGACTATTTTGCAGTGACGCTTCATGGCCTGTCGATAAGAGAGCATTTTCTCACAAGTGTTGTAGGCAACTCGTTCCTTTTGATGTAGAGCTTTATCATGGTCTGGCTCGAAATTTCAGCGATCTTTGAGGAACATCAGCAGGGTCGATGAGCACTCATGCGCGCACGGTTGTGTTGAGAGTTGCTCTACAAATACCACAGGCGAATCCATGCCCGGTCTTGATAAAGGACGGCGGACCTGAGATCCTAGAGGATAAAGATGAAGATGGGGAGGTGTGTTTGGAGCTGGCTTTGAGTACCGTAAGTCAACTCAGGGTTGCGCAGGAAGAAATTCAAAGCGCGCGCGTTGAAAGGAGATTATATTCTGCAATCTGCGGGCGTCGAACGTTCAAGAGTACCAGAACTTGATATTTCTGTGGCGTGTTCAAATTGGAATGCGACTCTAGATTCACTGTAGTAACGTTAGGTCTAAGTACTCATGATCAGAGGGAAGAATGTTCGCTAACTGGCACGTCAAGCCCTGTCAGTTGCATCCAGGTCGTATGGTTCGCTAACCTGAGAACGAAGACTCAAATGTATCGTGTTGCCGTTCCCAGTGATCAAAGCCGGAGCTTCGCGTTGACAAGGTTTCGAACCCGGCAAGATTGGGAGCGTACAGTGTCCCGGTCTCTGGAGGGTGTACCTATGGAGGTAGCAAGCTCCATTAATCCAGTCGGTAAAGCGGTATACTTCCAGGAACCGTTTGTTCTCCAGAAAATACAAGGTAATCAGAACTTTTGCAAGATGAATCGTCATCCTTCTCTTATCCTTGGGGGCCGTTTGCTGGGGAACCATCGTGCTGCGTTTCAACTTGAGATGACAGATTGAGAGGCATGCACGTTCCATCCGACCAGTGTCTATCCACGTTTGAAATGCTCCAAGCAAGCTTTGAATAGGTTGATGATTAGCATTCAAATCACTGGGTTAATCGCAGTCTACTGAAGCGGGTTCAACTAGTGGACGAAGGCACTAACAAATCAGATTTTCAAGGTCCCATGTTAAAAAGTTTACTCATCATTCGCAAATTATATTGGTCTCCTTTCTCCGCTGACTGAAAGCTTCCGTCCTCACGTTGCACACTGACAATGGAACGAGGGAGGATAGATGGATGTGGCTGATCCTCAGTGGCTGAAAGTGAACCGAAGTTGAAGGCAAAAGTGGGATAAGATTGGCGAGTAAACAGTTGTTTGACATCGCTTGCTGAAGTTCGGTTGAGTTGCGGGGCTAATAGCCCTCGCGCCAGGAGTTTTGGTAGAAAGATCCTCGAACGAGAACGACTCACATCCTTGGGGGTGTTGTTTCTGCAACACAAGCGAGTTGGCATCGTGGGAACATGATTGTACAACGCAGCGGATAGTCTCGGATAGTAGGGCACGAAACGCAAAACTGAACGCAGGCATTGGAACAGACAGCCCATTTGGCATCCTATAAATCTGTTAGATACATTCACGTCTCTGTGAAGAGGCAAGACAGAAATTGCATTCGAGAAGAGGCTACACTTAGAGAATCTTCACGATACTGAACGTGGGAACTTTTCTTACATATGTACATAGCTAGTTACGCGAGTAATTCCGAAATATTTACACATCCCCACATTCCTTCCTTAAACTCTTATGGCAGAGGCGAAACTGAGGGCGTTGGGCTCGAAAGATAATGGTACGCACACAAAAATTCCGCTTCTGGCTTTTTTGCAGCTTTGACCAACAGTCAAACCACCTACAGCATCTCTAAGTATTCCCCGCAAAAGGATTTCACATCGACATAGTCGGAGTACCCCAACTGTATTACCAATCCCAGCGCTGAGCTTTTCGTCCACTTCGTCTTCACGAACGAGTGCTACAGAAAGCACTTTAGCAACCCCCGTGAATAGCGTGTGCAATGGGAGTATTCCTCAAATACATATGTCGGATATTGCCGACAACAGTGACGACGACGAGGACAATTTGGATACGACGACACCCACACCTTCGCCAAAGGCCAGAGCGCGAAGCCCGGCGCGTATCCGCTCAGCCACGACGGCTCTTGCTGGTCAGAGTCCCAGTATCCTCCGACAATTATCCCTCAGCCGATCCGAGTTCTTCTCTCGGTCCCTTACCCCACCACCACGTGCGAGACCGTCCCTCGCCATGTCCCCGGAAATTCATCCTCGTGTGGACAGTGTGTCTGGTGGACGTGTCACTGCGCCTAAACCTAGAAGAGCTTCTCAGCTTACCTCTCCCATGTCGCTAACAAGTTTTTCTCTTCCTGCTTCTCCTCTCCATCAGACAACCATGCTTCCTTCATCAATACAACAACGACCCCTGAGTCGCTCAGAACATTTACTTAGGTCAGCACTGCTCAAAGACGAATTCGCTCAAGGATCCTCGACCTCGACCCTCAACGCCCCGGTCAAACATCCTTCCAAAACCCATCGTCGACGGCACTCGCACGCCACTGTCTCTGCTGATCCTCCCCTTGATCAAAGCTCTTATCCTTTGCCTGCTGGCTTTGCCGTTGTTACATCGCCATCATCACCTTCAGGGAGGAACACACCCACGCCTCGGCCTCGTCCGGTCTCGCCCGTACACACAAAATCTGCCCCGGTGACCCACACGATGCAAACGAGGCTTCATCCTCGTTCCCAGTCATATGCGCATGCACTAAATGAGGCTTCATCCACAACATCTACCAGATTACCGCTGACGCCTCATGAGCAAGTTTTGCGAGCGAGGTTGGAGAGGGTGTTGAGCGCAGGAAGCGTTGCCTCGCCTTCTTCATACCAGTATGGAAGCACGACTCGTAGCAATGGTTCATCATCCAGCGCTGATGATGATTCGTTGTCGCACGTTTCTGGTCATGATCTATCAGGAGAGGATTACGGATATTCAGCCGATCTTCGACAACTGAGATTGAAGAGAACGGAAAGGAAGAAACATAGAGCAAGTGCACCGGCAAACGGGTCTGGCTTTTTGGGTTGGCTGTGGAGATCTACAGAGTCGGATGAGGAAGAGGTCTGTTGCTGACATTAAACCTTCTATTTTCAAATCACTTAACGCTATCATCAGATCCCCAATCCTCTCTTCGCCCCACTCGCGGCAGGTTATCGACAAACACTGCAGTTTCAAGATGTTCCCGACGAGAGACGCAATCCAAGTATTCCTAATTCGCCCCGTACACCACGTATGAATACCTCTTCAAATTCCAATGCTCTTAACGGACCCTCGTCGCCTTATCATACCACATCCCCTCAGTTATCCCCATCGCCGTCTCGGCTACGATCGCATACGCAACCTCTACCGTCGTCACCAAACCGATCGCCGTACGGTCAAGGCTATACATATTCTCCCAAGCCAAAACATGCATTCTCCCTTGGATCCGTGCCTAGCGTGGCCCGTGACATATCGAATGTGGCGGCGACGAGTGGAAACGGGGGACTGACCGGAATCAATGGAAAAGGAAGGATGCTTACCCCACCTCCCACCCCCCCTCGTGACGAAAGTGTGTTGTTCGCAGAAGGGCTGGGGCAGACGGATTCTCCTGTGAATTTGTCGCATGATGAACACGAACCTGGATCATCTGAGGAGAATGCAAACCCTGAGGCGTCATTGATAAGACGAGGAGATTCTTTCACCGGAAAGTCGGACAGAGGGCAGAGAAGTTTAGGACTTGGGAGACCGGGTGCAAAAAGTTCTGAAGATTCTGTTTCGTCCACTGCTTCGTCACTCGCTGAGGCTATCCCTTCTGTCTCCGTCGGTGTTGATTCGTCGAACGCGATTAAGTCTAATGATTCAGCACTGTCTCCGTTACTCAGTCCCACGAGTGCTTTGAGCACTACATCGTCGTTCAATGCACGTACAGCCTCGTTACAATGTCGAGAAATCGATGGATATATCTCCTTTGCGAGTATCGAGGGTTTGGGAGAACCGCCGGTCAGTGCGCTACCGACGGATAGCGGTGACCGGGGAAGTATGGACGGCGATGAACAAGAAAGTCAGAAGAAAGGGTTATTTGGGAGACTGTTTAGACGATGAATGTGTGAGTAATTGGCAATATCTGGTTTGTTTTTTTTTGTACTGTTTATTTCGTTTTTGCTTTCTGTGGCTTTTCGGGCTTCCTTTTGACTTGGAGACAATGGCAATTCCTTCGTTTCGTTATTTATTAATCCTCGCACGAGGTGACTCATTATACTTTATATCTTCGTCGGTCTGTAGGGACTTCTTGAGACCGTTCTTAATTTCACCTCACTATTATGCTCATTTTATCACTTGTCCACGTTGTTCATACCTTTTCATCTTTTGCACATACGGATTCCTTTTCTCTTGCTTTGCTTTCGGTTTTGCTGTCGTTCATACATTCAGGACGACACCCGATCTTTGTATATATATATTGCGATATTTGGCAGAGCCAGTTGTAAATATCAAAAAAAATAATTGGCATAGTTAAAATACTACATACAGATGTTACAATTAACGTACACGAATATTGTAGCTGTGTAGGTATATACAGTAGGATACAAAATCCAAGGATAGGATAGGATAGGACCAAGTAATAATGTGTTGAATTTGCCAACCTCAAACAGGATGAGCGCCAGAGCTATGTAAGATCAAGAAGGTTGCCCGAAAATTCTCACGCCGTTGGTTGTTGGTTTGGAACAGGAACAGCTGTTCATGACCTGTGCTCCGCCAACGGCCTCCTTCTGAACTCGCCTGTGCTCCTCCTCACATGTCGCTGCTGGACGCTGAGCATTCAGTGCTTTCATCGCCAAACCCTCGGAAGAATGGTTCATTTCCGTCCATTTCTCTCACTTCAAGCCACATACAAGAAGCTTTAGCCCGGTCTAATGATGGGGGAGTAACACTTGTTCTTATGAAGAAGAATTTTGCGGACATCGGCAGCGATGCTGCAGAGGAACTTGCCACCATCGGCCGGGAGTTTCCTGAAGACGAGTGCAGGGTCCAGAGGTGTGTTTACAGAGAATTGCGCTACTTGTGTGTCGTCAATGACTGGCGCCAGGATATCGCTAGGACACAACCGGCTAACCACTCTACCGATGGAATTCGCCCTGCTCTCGCGTTTGAGGTATTTGAATCTGAAGAGCAACTGCTTCTCTGTGTTTCCGGACGTGGTGTGTACAGCGACTTCTCCATACTATGCCAGTGAAATTAACTCCCAACTAGCTCACACTCATGCCTGCTATTGACACCCTCGACATTAGCCATAACAAGATCAAGCGTCTGCCTTCGCACCCTGGCCATCTTGTCAACCTCCGAGTGAGTGGCCATTCACGTCGGTATTCCAATCTATTCAATTGTTCCCTTTCAGGTGTTTTGCTTCTCTCGGAATAAAGTGACCAGGCTGCCTGTTTATCTATCCAGGTTTCGCAACCTGACAGTTCTGCAGGCCGACAAAAATCCTATAGAATGGCCTCCCAAGGCTGTGATGGAGCCTCCAAACTTAGTTGCTGACGGAGCGAAATTCTCTATTAGTTGGATCAAAAGCATCCAGAAGTGGATTGAATCCGAGACTACCTCTGAGATCCATCCTCATGACGACTCTGGATTCAGCGAACATCACGATTTGGAAAGCAGATTGTATGGCTTCCTGTTGTCTTCACTGTATGCCCGTACTTACGTCTAATACGTAGGGACGAAGCTTATTCCGCTTGGTCTTCCCGTCTTCCTCGCACTGACAGCGAATTTGACGATGGTGTCACTCCTCACGCCCGGTCGTTTTCCATTGATTCCAATTTCTCTATGTCTTCGGCCACGGAATCTGTCAATCTTGACACCCCTGCATCTTCGTACGGACAATCTGATCGACCACCACCTCTACATCTAGGTATACTTCAGTCATACAGTGAGGAAGCATCTCCAACGCGATCTATAGAAAGTTATTTGCCCAGCCCCGCTGAGTCAGATACTTTTTTCGATAGTACGTCTACGCATAACCATGCTGACTTGGACCAGCAATCTCTGTCGCAGCAGCAGCAGCAACACGCTCGCAATGCTTCCTACGCTGCCGGGAGTATTCGTAGCTCGGATCGCCCGGACTTCCTGGGAAAGAAGAGCATGCCTGACCTTCGTACAGCCAAGCTCAACTTCTCGAAAAAATCAGGTCCGGACTCCCTTCAGCATACGCGTCCAGATCGAGGATCTACTGCTAAGTCTTCTTCCGCCAATTCTCCTTCCACTAGCACTCCCACCAACGCTCATTCACACCGACCGAACCTTCACCACCCTCACGAAGACTCCTTTTCTATACCTTCCCCTCTCTCTCAAAGACAGGACTCGAGTGGGAGTTCAAATACATCCAATTCTCGTGCTATCCGTGGGCCATTTTCGGTCGCCAAAGATAAAGATTACATAGCTCAAGTATCTCCAACTCGAGCGGTCCCTTCCATGGCGTTTGAACGGAATTCTTACTTTCGACGAATATCCTCCCTTCCCACTGCATCAATTTCAAATACTCTGCCTCTACCACTGCTCAACCTGGTCGACACTGCACGCAGTATACTCTTTGCTGTATGTCAAATATATCAGACCCTCGAGCACTACACTCTCCATCACACAATTGATGACAGGCTTTCATCAGTATTGAAAAAGGTGTTGCACCCTGCCAGTACAGATATGATGCAGTTCATTAACTCACTGGATCGATTCGATGCAATGAGTCGCAAGACTGTACCTCCTCCCACAGTATGTCGTGGAGTAGTTGAGAGTTGTCGAGACACGGTCGCGGTGTTCGGGAAAACTGTGGGCGTATTATCCCTACAATTAAAGGTGATCGTGAGCGTGGATGATTTGCGTTATGTTAGGGCACTCTTGATTCAACTGTATAGTGCCGCGGCAGAGATATCTCTTGCGTGGCAAGGGATGATACCGCTGATGGATTCTGTTAAACCCTATCTTCATTCGAAGCCATTCCCAACCCCATCGCCACCCAACCACGTTGGTCTTGGGAATATTGACAACAATCTGTATCATTCGCCAGCTTCAGCTCCTCTTTTACCTACTTCGTTGTCGTTATCGGACGGTAGTCCTTCACATCTACTGTCCCTTCGGACCAACCCATCGGGCGTCAGAACACATACAGCTAGGCGACACGCAGGTTCGTTTAGTTCGAAGGATGTGGAAATCGGAAAAACACTTCCCTCGTGTGAAGAGATGCCCTCCTTATCTGGTGGAATAGCGCTCCATACACCTACATTACGAACTCCCAAACGAAAGAACGGCTCCGCGACGACGCAGACGACAATGCTAACCATCCAAGCACCTTCCCCAACTGGTCCTATCTCGTCGTCCAATTCCTCTTCGTCCCTAGCCACTTCTACCATTTCAGTCTCAGCTTCCATAGCCGAATCCTCTCGTGCGGTACACAGTGCACACTCCCACTCCCGTTCTGGATCTCAAACTTCCATAATTGCAGGTTCCTCCTCCAATCCATCCTCATCTGCTGCGTCGTCTCCATCATTACCACCCCCTAAACCGACGTCGTTCTTGGAATTACCCTCGACGTCGAGAACACTAGTAGATAATGAGGCACTGCAAGCTGTGCAGGCCGCGGTTGAGGTGGCTCCTACAGTGTGGGATATGATAGAGAATGTGCTACTCGGCAACGAGGAAGGTAAAGGAGCTAAGGCTGGTGTGAACTTGCTAGAGATGAAAGAGAGCTTAGACAATGCCAGAGCGATCACGAGTAGGTTAACGGAATGCCTTAAAGCCATGAGAAACAAGGAGGGAGGTGATGTCGGATCAGAGAGGAAGAGTTTGAGAGAGGATGCTCATTTGTTTTTGAAAGTATGTTCTCTCCGCTTTTGTTGCGGTTTTGACACTGACGTCCCTGATTAGTCTGTTGTGCAACTATCCAACGCCATCAAGATATACGGCGGTGCTCGCTCTTCAGCTCTACGTACCAACATGGTCAAATTGACTAACTCGACGGAGGAATTTGCCATTCTCCTCCACGTCTCATCTTTTACTCCTCTGCCGGCACCTACTACTGTTGCATCTTCCTCTACTTCGATCCGACCATACTCTCCGTCCCCCATGCTCAATGCATCGGTACCGGCTGTTCCTTCGCCTTTACCCTCTGTCTTATACTCGCAGTCACAGACAAATCTGCTCCATTTACCGGAGATAGAAAATCGAGGATTAGGACTGGGACCCGCACTTTCAAGAAGTCGGAGTGCCCAAGGTTCTACAACAAGTAAATTACCTCCTTCGCCTGCGCCAACAGAGGCTCCGAGGAGTGCGCAGCCGCTGCAATCATTCAAATTACCAGTGATCAGGCGCTTGAGGGATAGGGAGGCGGCGAATGGCTTTAGACTAGATGGGATTACTGGCGGTACTGGATTTCATGGTAATGGTAATGGGATTGGTAACGATCCTGGATGACTTATAGTGTATTTTATAGTTTCGTTTTCGGTACTCAGGTTGTAGTTATTTTATCCTGCCCTCCCTCCGATCCTTTGCATCTGTTCTATTTGTCAGTTGCTATACTATTCGTATATTTTACTGGCCTGGTCACATATTGTCACAATTTAGTTTATCGTTTTTACATCCTTTTTGTCAATCACATACGTTTTGTTATTCTAACCAACTTGCTACACAAATGAATCGAGGAGAACAGTGTGGAAAATTTAGTATTCCTGTCAGTCTGCAGTAATCTTCGACTTCTTTTTCTTGCGCTTTGGGGTATCATCTTCGATACCTGCCTGCGTGGCGGAACTTCTCCGTTCTCGTTTGTTCTTCATTTCACGAGCAGTTGTGCTGATCTTTTCCTTGACTAAGGCAGTATAAGCACCACTACTAGAAGCTTTGGGTTCGTCAACACCGGCCGGTTTCAAGAAACCTGTCTTGGACGAAGTAGGAGCTTGGACAGACGAGGTAGATAGGATGTTGTTTGTAGGAGGTCGTAAATCAGCTCCAACTCGAGAAGTGTCGAAGATAGCGACTTTTGCAGATTTTTTGATAAACAGATTAGCAGTGCCAGTATCGGATTTTTGATGACGCACAGAAGAATCTGAGGCGGAATCAGCGGGAGGAACAGGTGTCTCCGTCTTTACTGGTGACGAAGATTCTATTGTTGCCTAAGAGGACAGATTTCAGAAAGCAAAATCTGATATTATCTATCGAGCTAGTACCTTGACTTCCTTGCCTCGCTTGAATACACGTCGTCCTTTCGGTATATCATCAGAGCTTGAAGATGGTGTGGATGGGAAAATAAATGGCAAATAAGACGATTCATAGACGACAGTATCACTGCCATCGTATGAGTCAGATTCAGGATAAAAGAAGAACAATGGAAACAGATTGGTTGAACGTACTCAGACTCCGCAGAACCCCAGGATTCTCTTATTTCCTTCGCGATCTCCCACTGTCCGTCATCTTCGACGTGGGCTCTTTCGAGCACTACTTCTTTAAGTTGTTTTGCGCGTTGCGCATTTTGCATAAATTTCAAGCTGAGGGTTCCGCTACTCAGCTGTTTGGCCGACATGGTGGGAGTGGAAATTATACTCTTATGCTAAGCGCTCGATAAGGCTGGAAGCAATTTGCCGAGCGCCGAACTGCTCCCATCTACTTTTGCACAGAGGGTCTCAAGCGTTTGAAATGAAACAAGCTTATGTAAGGAGGTCTTTCGATTTACTCTAACGATGAGCAGGACTATGAGACCACAACACAAAGCGAAATTTTCGAACCGCATTCCACCGCATCTTGCCCGCATCACTTGTCATACAGACTCGTACAGCTTTCCGATTTTACAACTGACATTCATTTTTGGATACGCTATGTTCTTGACTATAGTCTCGGGGGATGAGTACGTACCAAAGAGGCTGCCTAGGAATGCTTTCGTTCTCAAGTTCTTTTAAACAAACCCACTGGTTGCCACAGAGTGGGTACACACACTCGGATAGCACATGAGGAGGCGCTATCGGATCTTTCGCCGACGGCGATAAACATCAGGTATTTGAAGGCGGCGTAACTTAGCGAAACTTGTCTCCATCTGCAAAACCTGGATATTCGGCTAAGGGCCGAGAGCAGATCCCAGCAGATCCCAGTGCTGAAAGCACTGAGAGCAGTATGCTCTGAGTGC